>CAUYPK010070303.1:0-21688 GCA_963574355.1 Loris lydekkerianus
CATTAATGATATTGGTCTATAATTTTCTTTCTTTGTTGTATCCTTTCCTGGTTTGGGTATCAGGGTGATATTTGCTTCATAGAATGTGTTGGGAAGTATTCCTTCTTTTTTTTTATGCTTTGGAAAACATTGTATAATATAGGTACTAGTTCCTCTTGAAAGGTTTGATAGAATTTGGATATGAAGCCATCTGGTCCTGGACTTTTCCCTTCAGGGAGATTTCGTATTGCTGGTGCTATTTCAGTGGTTGATATAGGTCTATTCAAAATTTCTAATTCTGTCTGGTTGAGTCTAGGAAGGTGGTATGTTTCCAGGTATTGGTCCATTTCCTTCAGATTTTTGTATTTCTGGGAATAGAGATTTTTGTAGTAATCATTAAGGATTTTTTGAATTTCTGAAGTGTCTGTTGTTATTTCTCCTTTATCATTTCTGATAAATGACATTAGAGATTTTACTTTTCTATTTCTGGTTAGGTTGGCCAAAGGTTTATCTATTTTGTTAATTTTTTCAAAAAACCAAGTTTTTGTTTCATTGATCTGAATGATGTGTTTGTTTTCAATTTCATTTAATTCTGCCCTAATTTTGGTTATTTCTTTTCTTTTGCTGGGTTTGGGGTTGCAATGTTCTTCCTTTTCCAGTTGCTTGATATCATCCATTAAGTTGTTGGCTTTCTCTCTTTCTGTTTTCTTGATGAAGACTTCCAATGCTATAAATTTTCCTCTTAGGACTGCCTTTGCAATATCCCACAGGTTTTGATAATTTGTGTCTTTATTATCACTAAGTTCCAAAAATTTGGTGATTTCCTTCTTAAACTCATCTTTGACTCAGCTATCAGTCAGCCAGGATTATTTAGCTTCCATGACTTTGTTTGAGTAGGGAGATTCCTATTGCTTTTGAGTTCAAATTTTATTCCATGGGGGTCCAACAAAATACAAGTAATAATTTCTATAACAATAATTTTTGCATTTTTTTTTTTTTTTTTTTTTTTTTTTGGCCAGGGCTGGGTTTGAACCTGCCACCCCAAGTATATGGGCCTCCCCCCTCAAATTGACCCCGAATTATTTTTATCTTTTTGCAGTTTTTTTGGGGTGGGGGCCAGGGCTGGGTTTGAACCCGCCACCCCTAGTATATGGGGCCGGCGCCCTACTCCTTGAGCCACAGGTGCCGCCCTGGCCCTGAATTATTTAGGCTTCTTGGCCATTTGACTTTTTATTCAGAAAAGAATTTGGGAAGAATTACTTTTGTTTGTATTAATTTTTCACCAAGATCTTTTTTTTTTCTACTATTAACTCAAACACTATCCCTTTTAAAACTCCACACATTTCCTTGTTTCAGTACAAGGCAGTTCATCAGGCAAAATTAAATCACACCACATGCTCTAACTTCTATATCTTTACCTTACTGAGTGTAAAAAAACTTTTTTAAAAAACACAAACCATCCATAAGACTTCATAACACATCATAGAGACGTGTTAAAGAGGGAATATTAAGGGAACTTCTTGAAAAAGAAAAAAATATATACATATACATATGCTGAGCATAGCTTATCTATTTTCATTTTTATGTCTGCTAAATCTAGTTCTGTAGAACTAGTTTAAGTTCTACAGAAAACTAAAAAAAAAGGATTCTTCTGCTGCAGCCAGGGAGCATAAACACAAGTTACCGTTTCCCACTGTTACAGTGCAACATTATGTCCTCAAGGTTCTTGTGTTGTTTGGGGAGTTTTCTTTAAATTTTGTCTGGCCAGATGTAACAAAATATCTTATTGCAGAGAAACTCAAAAGTATTGGTTACAAGAGCAGAACTAAAAAGATTTACATTTGTCCCCAAACTAAAACCAAGCATATATCGTCCTTTAGGGTACGGAGTTCTAGAAAGTATACCCCTTGGATGTTGAAAGTTAGAAAGAAAGGTTACTCTCCTATTTCCTAAACCATTTTGCTTCCATAATTATTTGGCAGCATGGGCAAAATGAGGGTACCATGTGATGATGGGGTGAATACCTCCAAAAACTTAGTATTTTCTACCAACTTTCAATGAGAAGACAAATGTTCTTATTAAGACAAATGTTCTTATTTAAGTGAACTTTTAAAAAAGATTTATGTAGCTCTTCTAGCTGTATTATTGATTTAAGTCACTTGCGACTCTGAAAACAGAAAAATCCTAAACATTTTGGCAAGTGTAATGTAGTTGAATTCAGCCTTTCAAAGGTGAACAAGAAGGATTCAGAGGAGTGAAATTATTGTAGAGTATTGGTATCTTAAAATAGCAACTTGTCATTAATCAAACTATTCAGAGTAAAGCGAAATAGTTCAAACGTGGGTATGAAAACAGATATGACAAAATATAACTCAGACCATACACACACAGGTTGGTTTCTTGAAGAACTTACGGTTAGCGGATTCACTTACCTGGCGAGTACCGAAAGGTTACAGGGAGCTACATTATTCTTCCTGTGCGTGAAAATTACCTTGGCTTCTCTCCTTGTAATGGAAAAGCACCTAAAATAAAAAATAAATAATAAAATAAAATAATGGAGGCAACTCCCGTAAATGTTCATGTCTTAAATGTAGCTGATACGACAAAATGGGGAATTTTTAATCCCTTAGTGTATACAATACAATTTGTCTGAAGGTGTTACCCCCAAAGCTGTAGGCACATTTTGTCCCCTCCTATTTTAATGAGTGAAATGTAAAACGTTTGTAAAAACAAACAAGGTCTAAAATAATGAAAATCGTGTGTTGTAAAAACAAAGCTGAACGCTTTCGCGTAAGAGCGAACAAAAAGAGCCAACCTCGGAGGAGGGGACCGCGCGCGGTGGCTGCGCGTCGGCTGGAGATCAGCTCCGAAGTCACCAGGAGGCAAAGTGCTGCCCTCCTCTGAAAGGACCGCGTTCAGCTCCAGCCCTTACACAAAAATGGTTTCACGGAGCGAAATGACATGCTAAAAATGAGGACATCTTCTCATACGCTTGGCCCGAGGGAAGGGAAGAGCGCACCAGCTTCCAGAGGGCGGGAGGTCCCTGCAGCGGCACGGCCGCCCCAGCCCCCGGCCAGGACCGCGCACCGCGCACCGCGCCCCGCAGCCTCCAGCCCCGCGCGCCGGCGCTCAGCTCTGGGAAGGGCTGCGTCCTGGGGGACCAGCGACCGCCCCAGCACTGCTAGGCGCTGCGTGCGCGGGGAGCACAAACACCCCGGAAAGTGGGGGTGCGGGTTCTCTCGGCTGCCCCCTCCCCCGAGTGCGTACACGCCCGCCCTGCCCACCTGCCCACTGCGCGCCCTGCAGGGTCCAGGGCCGGCCCCACGCAGTCCCTGCCTCTCAGGAATCCATTGGAGGACATCCATCTGTCAACTGAGATAAAAGCAGACGGGGAAAGAGGTAGGAGCGAAACAAGCTAGAACGAAAAAGGCGGGTGGGAAATATTCCAGAAAGGGACTGAGCCCTTCTTGATAATTAGGTGTTAACACTACCTTCAGTTCGCGGTGGCAAGATCCTGCTTCCCAAGAGTGGCTGCGATTTTTATCCCATCTGTCTTTAAAATTCAAGGACTAGCAAAAATACACATATAAACATAAGCACACGTGTAGGAATAACAAATAATGATTGAAAGGTCCGGAATGGTTTTTCGAGGCCAAAGGAAAGATGGATAAGCCTGCTCGTATCTGCCGTCTGCTTTCCTCCGTGGGGACAGCCTCCAGGTGACTCAAGTTTTATGGTTCTCTCTGAGTCCCTGAGGTCAGAGTCAGTAGAAGTGGATGGTGCCCCACGATGGCAGCTTAGGGGTCTCATTTACAGCCACACAGGCCGGAGCGAGTTGCCGGCCGCCTGGGGCCCCTTCCCTTGGCCCCAGCCCGGGTCTCCACTGTGGTCCGTCCTCTCCTTCGCTCTCCCCACCCACTTCCGTCTCTGCCTGGCCAATTAATCTAAGTCTAAACGGAATTGCAGTTGGCAGAAAGGCAGCAGCGCCAAAGTGGAATAATCACTTGGACCCGAGTCTGAGTTGTTTTCCTGACAACAAATAAATGTTACTTCAGAGCCTGCAGGCCAACAGTTGAAAGGAGTTTATAATTTGGCTTCCCATCAATCGCACACTCTCATTGGCAACCACTTAAATTTTCTTTCCTGTCTTTTAGCATCCTGGGGGCAGCTTGGGAGGCTGAATCACTGGCCTGGTCTTTACTGATAGCCTTAATAAATATTCTTTGGGAGAAAATCTACATCACCCAAAGCACACTTGTTCTAATAATGAAAACAAATAAACTGTGGGCCTCACCTCTCTAGGATCGTTAATAATCTAATTAGAACTTCTCGCTCCAGCAGCTTGAAGAGAAATGTTGCCGGTTTTTTCATCTACACAGAGTCATTCCCGGTCATCCAGCCTTGGAGTGTTGAGAGTCACAGGGGGCTTAGGTCTCCCCTCTTTTCCTAGTGAAGGGACTTGAAAACTCTGCTCTTCCACGCTGGGAAGGACATGTCTACTCACTAGGTCCAAACATCATGTTCCTCCAGTGAAGAGTCGCCTCAGGTGAGTAATTGAAAAGGAAAGACTGGAAGGCAGAGCCACTGGCCAGACCCCCTTAGAGATCAAGGTGAAAGGGGAATAGCATCAAAGAAAATTTCGGCACATGAACCCTTGTTAGGCGAAGGAGAGGGGGGTGCATTCTCCTGTCTAATAGGACAAATGCTCTATTAAAAGAGAAGGGAAGAAACATGACTAGTGCACCTTACACGTGCCCCTACGCTCTGCGAGTTATTCAAACATGGCAATGCTACCAACATGTGTGTTAAGGTTGTCACTTTACAGATGGGGAAGATGAAGCCCAAAGGTAGAAACCTTCTTAGTTAGTAGATGCTAAAGCAAAGACTTTTCTGACTTGTCAAATCAAAACTCTAAACAGAAACATGGAAGCAAGCTTTCCCTCTGTCCACTCTGCAGATCCTGTCACCTGACGTCCCACTCTTTATGTGTGGTTCTTGAACAGTGAGTGTGGGACTGATGGGAAGGTGGCTGCATGAGCATGGTGGCTGGACAAATGTACAGCCAGCAACCTTAGGCTGCCAGGTAGGCCTTGGGAACACAGCACTTCCCTGATCCCTCCCTGATCACCCTTCATAAGAAATTATAGTGACCAAAACACACCTGTGCACAAGTCTTCCTGGGTATCAAAGAAACAGACAATGAGAACATGCTGAAAATAAAATCTAAGTCCAGGAAAGCATCTGCAGGGACATAGGGTAGAAACAAAACCTTGCTTTGCCCATTTGAGACAGGGACAGTCACATCCCTCTGTCTAACTAGCTACTGTGTCCAGATCTGAGTCCCCTCTGCTGTCCTCTGATGCCAGTTTGTGCCTATTAGGTTAGCACAGAGAATGAAGATTATAGAGGAGGTTATGTAGCTTCACAAGTATAAGTAATGACGAGAAGTGGGCAAGAGAAGGCAGGATGTGCTTGACACTGATAGAACATCCCGGGAGCAATGACACACTTGGGTTCTGGAAGTTTCCCAGCTGAGATTCTTAAGGTTGGGAATTCTGCCCCATTCTACTCCCACTGTAAGAGAGTTTATCATATATTAATTAGCAATATCCCATCATAAGTCAGCTTTTAATTGTGTTAAAATACTACCAAAAATCATCTACCAAAAGGAGCAATCAGAAATGGCCACAATGAGTATGCTGAGATCTACATTTTAACAATCGAGGAATCCGTTCTAGTCAACGAACAGTCCATCAGTGAAATTGTTCAGCATCTTAGTTTCCAAAGAGCTTAAAAAACACGACTAGACCAATAGCTTAAATTCCAAGGCTCCCTCACCCTCATAAATTCAAATGCTTAAATCCTTAGCCCTTCTACACTGTGTCGACATATTGATGCCTGAAGTGTGAAAAATAAGAAGACTCGAAAGACTCTTCACTATCAGTGAGCCTAAAACAACAAATGAAAAGCACCAGGAGACCAGGTAAGGGTCTGCCAAGTAAAGCTTCCTGGCGAGATGGTCTTGGTGCATATGTGGATTTCATACATACATATAAAAATCTTGAGGGCATTTGCATAACTCAATAGAGGCCTCCGTTCTGTAATATTGGAAGACAGCGAGGAGAGATTCAGGAATTGTACAGCCAACTTCTAAAATATTTCTCAACAAGATATTTCATAAAAGAAAGGGTCCTTGAGCTGCACATTATAAATTGCATGTTACCATACAGTATTCTTAACCACATTCCTTCCACATTAAATCATTTTGCTGCTAATAGTGTGTTTTAGAGTACAACTGACTTTAAAAGTCATGAGTTCTTCCCCCATAAGTTTACTCTTCTGTTAGTTTGTGACATGAAGACCAGGATTCTGTGTCCTGGTTAGAGGATACAAGGTGCAGACTGAATGAGAAGGTATCTATTGTTCATTTCTAAGCTTTTTTTTGCAGAAGTATGTTACCCTGATTTTTTTTCACATCAATTTCTTGTTCTGACAAATAAGAGATAATCTCAGATAACAAAATTATGCTATTAAATTGTTTGCTGTCTCTTTTAAAATGCACACGTCTATTATTATCTTAAAACAGTGGTTCTCAACTTTCCTAATGCCGCAACCCTTTCATACAGTTCACGACCCACAGGTTGAGAACCGCTGTCTTAAAGGTATCAAACGTTATTTTCTTTAAACTTCAAAGATTTGCCAAGTATCTCCCTAGCTAGGCAAGGGGGACCCTGTAAGCTCCCTACTTAGACCACCTTCACTTTGTCAACACCGGATTTGCTAACATGATGGAGAATGAAGTGACTCCCATCACAAGTTAGCTACAGATGCAAATAATATATCTCAAAAGTTTTAAGGAAGACTGGCTAATTTAGACTGGAGAGGATCAGAGTTATAACTCGTCCCTTGAAAAGAAACTAAATTGCTTCTGTTTGTCATCGGCTGTGAGAACAATAACACAATCTTTCCCCTAAATCAGGCAAGATCGGACAGACAGTTGACAGACCTCCATAAAAGACAGCTATTTTCCAGCACAGTCTGCGGTGCCATAGTTAGATTCACATACGATTGTTCATTTTATTAGACGCTATTTCCCAATAAACCCTTCTGAGCCGACCCTGCTCCTCTTAAATACTGCAGCTGCTCAGCTGGTGCTACACACCATCTCAGATGCTAATGAGGCATGAACAGTGGTTCTGGAGAGATCTGCTGCACTTTATCCTGTCCCAAATAAGAAATTTGACTTTTCATGGGTTACTAGGAGACTTCAGACAAGTCTTTAACTTCTATGAGTCTGTTTTTCCAGATCTATAAAATAAAAGGGTTGGACTGAATCAGTGATTCTCAGCGAGAAAAGACAATTCCCATCTGTCTCCCCACCCTCCGCTGAGAAGCTTTGTGTGTAAGAAGATGTGCTATGGATGAAACCAAACTGCATGGGAAAAGGATGGGAACGCAGATAAAATTTAGACTTATATGTTAAGACCAGGGAAGAGGAGCTTTAAAAATAATGCAAGTTCTTACAACACATAAAGTTATGGACTTCCCAAGTGTAAAGATTCTGCCAGGCAAATTGATAGAGCACAGTGAGTTGAGCACAGTGAGATAGAGCACAGTGTTGAATACAACAGCCAGAGTTAATCCATTAACCAAATGTCACCTCTCATGGTATGACTTTCTGTCACATAACTGCCTGGTCATACAGGCACAACCTCTGCATTCAGAAAATTAACCTCAGCCCCAAGGAAGACAAAAAGATAGAGCAGAGTAGTTCATTTAAGGATACAATGTCCCAGGCAATAGGGGACCCTATACAGGGCAGTCCAAAGAAAACAATGTATTTCAACACCTTCCAGGTAACATACCAAGCCCATCCCAAGAGAGGAAGAGACATGGGGAGGGCACAGCGGTTCAGGTTGTGGTTCAGAACTGCCAGCTCTAAGCATAGTTCTGCCATTAAGTAATTGTGTGATCTTGGGCAAGTGACCTGCAAAATAAAAGTATGGAAGAGATAGACTCCAAGTCCCTCCCACCCCCGGAACAGACACTGCACTCAACTTTTTATAATTCTACATAAAATCTCTGTACTGCCAGAATCCTTGTAGCATCTTTAAGGTCAGTACATACATCTCCATTACTGATTCAACTTTTAAATTATTGCATTCCCAAGCTTTTCAGGCAATAAGAGAGCACTGAGGCAACTGCCCAGAACGCAAGATTGAGATGCGGAATGGGTAAAGTTTGTTTTCTCTGGCTGCTTTACAATTCCCTCTGGCTGAATGCCTGCCCTCCACACTGCCAAGTCTCCACACTTCCGGCACTGAGGCTTGATCTACGGTATTCATAGGGCCGGTGACTCCGTGCTAGTTGAAGAAATTAAATCTTTCACCAAACCTGAACAAGTGTTCTGAATGGTAATTTTTACCTTCTTCCTTCCCAGATGCAGGAATGTCAAGAGTTGAGAGATTCTGGGAGGATGGGGAAAAAGCCATTGCAAAAATGGACTTGGCTCCGGAATGGTCTCTCATTACCTTGCAAATGTATTACATTCGCTGTATCAATTTTTTAGTTTATTTCATGTTACGCTCCAACTGCAAGGGAATGGAGAACATACTGTCCACATTTTCAGAAAAAGACCGTAACATGAACAGAATAAATCTTTCACCATGAAAATGAAAACTTTGTGTAAATATTTATGTAATTGAATTTATTCAATCAACCCATTGGGTGAGGCAGATGGAAGGATGCTTTTTTTATATGCAGAGCAGGAGAGACAGGAAACGATTTTCATCTCAAGTTCAAATAAATAAATAGAAATATTTCTTGTAGACATCATTTTTAAAGAATCTATGCATTCAGAATATAAATGGCCCTTATCCCCCAGGGACCCTACAATGGTTATATAGTACTTACTCTATATAACAATGAAATTAAGAATAAGAACGGGGAAACAAAGATGTGTAATCAATAAATATTTTAAATCTTTAAAGTGTGTCTCCGTTCCAGGTAATCAAGGTAGGGGTAAAGACAAAATTATTGGAGCACTTATTAATAAAAAGAAATGGACTCATAGCCATTGAGTTCATTGAAAATTGGTTCACATGGCCACATGAATTATAATTATACTGAGTGGAAGAAGCTGAGTAAATGGAAGACACATTACACCGAATGATTCCATCTATGTGGATGGTGGTTAGTGGGTGGGAAGAGGAAGGAGGAACCCATGAGGAAGGAGGGTCAGATTACCAGGGGCGCATGAATACTACCTGGTGATGTATGTGATCCTCACGGAGATTGTGGGGAGGGTTTCCTATGTCAACACATCCATCAAAACTAACCAAATCGCTTGATTTAAATATGTGAGTTTATTGTGTATCAATTATACCTCAATAAAACTATAAAATCATTGAGTGGAGAGAGAAAAGTAGGGGAGGATGATCTGAAGACAGGGAGTAATCAAACGTGTGGATAATTAAGGCAGCTGTTGTGTGAACAGCTACAGAAAATAGAAACCACTCTAGACACAGATAAAACTTCCAGACAAAGATTTCTGATTGTTGGGAGCTCAGGGGGTTTTATAATCCCAGGAGGTCTTTTTTGAGCACCAGAAGACTGTGTCTAAACATACTCATGCCCTTGCTGCCCCCCCCCCCAAAAAAAAGAAAGATGTAGTTTGCATTCCCTTATGATTTAAGGTAGCTGGGATCAGAGATAAGAGCCATCATACCTAGCTTTCTTAAGATTCTGACAACTAGTTCTGACTACCTTCCGAGTAGTAACAGCAATAGACAACTAGCCTTTATTGAACACTTGGTCTAAACCAGACCCCTATCTAACAGATTATCCTATGGAGTCCTTCTCTAAGAAGCCTAAGAAATGCCCCATTTTACTGTGATGCTCCATTTTACCGAAGAGGACCTGAAAATTGGGGAGGTTCAACGACTTGCTTAGTGTCACCTGCCACCCTGTTAGTGGAGCTGTGATGCGACCCAGGTGATCTGTGGTCTAATTCCGGAGTCAAGCTCTTGAAATTAAACTTCTTGCCCTCTCTGAGACACATAGGATCCTGGAAAGCTGCTGCATGTATGATTTTCTGGCTCACACCTCTCAAGGCTTAAAGAGACTCTGTGCATGGAGCAGCTCAATTCCTAAGGCTTTGGAATAGCAGCAACAGAAAAGATCAGTAGGAAAGTGACTGATGAAGGTTAGGGGAACTAGAACAAGGTGTAGCCAGAAAAATAGGGGGCCAGAAGTCAACAGAATTGGGTTTGACTGTATCTTCACTGATATTGGGCAAGCCATTCCTCCTTCTGGGGTCTGTTTCCTCTTGGGCAAAATTAAAGGTCTGTACTAACTGATTTCCAAAACTCCTTCCAGCTCAGTGATTCTGCTCATCATCTTTTGGGGAATACACTCTGCATTTTGTAACTCCAGTTAAAAGTGTTCCATGAGACGGATGTATTTCAGATATTACGCTTTTTTCATCCCCCGAAAACACACAGGCCCCTCCCATACCTAACACGATTCCTCATTATTTCCTGAATGTCCTCTGTCCACAAAGAACATCCCCAAGGAGGCCCAAGGCCAACGAGGAAGGTCACTCAACTGGGAAGGGCTTCATTCTCCTGTGCACTTGAACAATCTTTTTCACTTCAAAAACACTGAAGAGTTAATTTGGGCTTTAAAGGGGTGAAAAGGAGGCAGCCCTTGGCCAACAGCTCATCTATTCTCCCTGTACAGCTTCGGCCATCTGAAATGATGCAAAGTCCTGGTATGTGGTGACCAAAGTTGCCAGATTCCATTTATCTCCCTCCCTATTGGTTCTTGAAAGTGGCCAATTCTCTCTCTGCACTAAAACCACAGCATTTTCTCTTTTTAAATGGATAGATTTTGTGATCCTTGGGGAAACATAAAAAATAAAAGCAACTAAATAAGGCAGTTGTAAACCATTTTGGCATCTATAAAACCTTCTCTTTCATCACAAAAAAAAAAAAAAGAAGAAGAAAGAAAAGAAAAAAGGAAAGAAGGAAAAGCAGCTAGGAAAAAAAAAAAGCACAGCTGACAGGGAACTTGATATCTTTAAGAACAACTCTCATGAATTTTCATCTCCATATTTTGGGGTTTTAGCTGAACTGGAAGTTATTTCCAGAAAACCATTTCTCAAGTGTGATAACTACTTTCACAATGCATTGGTGAAGCAAATGCTAAAAAAATTACAAAGTCTAGAGTGTCGATTTTTCTGTAGCTCTACCTATATATCTGCTATACATCTTTATTTTATATATTCTGCCTAGCTTCATCAACACCTTGTTCTAGCTCAGAACACATAATTTATGTCTTTACATTATTGAGTCATTTAATAATCATGATATTATAATAAGCCCCAATTTAAGTATAGATCACTCCTTTTCCATGTAAAATCAGAGATTTAAAAAATTCACTTCCAGCCTTTATCATTGTGCAGACAGGTTTCACTATGTGCGCACTATTTTCTAATTTTTTGCTTGAATTCATATACCTACTGAGTCTATGTATCTGTCATTTTAAACGGTGAAATAATACTCCATTTTATTGCTAAAACACGGTTTAATTAGCCATCTTTCAGCTAGTTGTTTCCCCACATCACGATAACCCAGTCAAGCATTTTTTAAACAAATCAATTTTGTTGTTTCCTTTTTGAGCTCTTTCCTGAGGCTGTAATCTGTAAAGTGGGATTCACAGTTTAAAGACCATAATCAGCTCTCTGACTTGTATTATAAATTGCCAGATGGCCCTCCAAAAGAAGTATTAGCAATTTACGATGTCACCAGCAAAACATCAGCCTCGCTTTTTTCTTTCTGCTCTCTTGAACACTGAGATTTCCAGGCTTCATTTATTTTGGCGTGGTTTCAAAAGAATGATGTAGGGGCTTTCGGTTCTTTGAATCCATCCCATGTTGGTGCAGTGTTCCTACTGCCGCTGTTTAAAAATATGTATTGATCAGATAACACAAGTACTTTATATGCCTTATAACTCATTCAGTACTCCTGACCGCCTCATAAAGGACATAGTACAGATCTTACTTCTACAGAGAAAACTGTGACTGACGGGTTAAATAATATGCCCTAGATTCCAACGACATGATCTTCTTCCTGTGGATTTTTCCATTACATCACCCTCATAATACAACCTTTAAACATCTTGCCAGTTTCTTTACTTATACCTCTTCTTTTGCCTGGAGGATGGGGGTTCTAGTTTTCCTATTTATTAAAGTGTAAATACACAAGTGAGTGAAGCGTTCTCAGAGATACAGCTCAATGAGACTCTACACATCGTACATCTATGTAACCATCACGCGGACCAAGATACTGATTTTCTTTATCATCTAAGGATCTCTTTATTTATTTCAAATTAATATGAGGGTGCAAACTTTTAGATTACGCTGTTCTTACTTCCGGGGTAAAGTTCTAGTTGTAAAAGAGCCCGTCACTCAGGGGGTGTGCTATACTCCCTCATGATGTGCATAACAGGTGAGACGTTCGCACATGCCCTCCCTCCTTCTGCCCTTCTCCCTCCACCCCTTCCCCTCTCTCCTCCACCTGCCCCTGTACTAGACTATATTGGTGTTTTACTGTTCATATGAGCATATAATTATTTATATACTGGTTTCATACTAGTATTGAATACATTAGATACTTATTTTTCCATTCTTGTGATACTTTGCTAAGAAGAATGTGTTTCTGTCCAGGTAAGTGTAAAAGATGTAAAGTCTCCATCTTTTTTATGGATGAATAGTATCCCATAGTATAAACATGCACAGCATTTTTTCAATCCATTCATTGGTAGATGGGCTTCCATGACTTGGCAATTATGAATTGAGCCACAGTATCCAAAGAAATCTATAGATTTAATGCAATCCCCATCAAAGCATCAATGTCATATTTTAAAGAACTTGAAAAAATATACTTCGATTCATATGGGACCAGAAAAAAACCCCTGAATAGCAAATACAGTTCTTAGAAATTAAAACAAATCTGGAGGCATCACATTGCCAGATTTAAGGTTATACTACAAGTCTATAATGATCAAAACAGCATGGTATTGGCACAAAAATTATGAAATAGAACAGAGAATCTAGAGATGAATCTCACCACATATCATCATTTGACAAGCCTAATGAAAATATGCACTGGGGAAAAGAATCTTTATTTAACAAATGGTGCTTGGAGAACTTGTTAGCCACATGTGGAAGACTGAAACTGGACCCTCACTTCTCACCATTGACAAAAATTGATTCTCTCTAAATAAAAGACTTAAATTTAAGACACAAAATAATAAAAATTCCTAGAAGAGAGTATGGGGAAAATGCTTGAAGATATTGGCCTGGGAAAAAACTTTATGAGGAAGACCCCCCTGGTAATTGCAGCAACAACAAAAATAAATGAACAGGATTTGATCAAGCTAAAAAGCTTTTATACAGCTAAGGGCACCACTGACAAAGCAAACAGACAGGCTTCAGAATGGGAGATGTTTGCATGTTATGAATCTGACAAAGGCCTAATAACTAGAATCTATAGAGAACTCAAATTAAACAATAAGAAAAGAGCAAACAACCCTCTCTATAAGTGGGAAGAGACTTGAACAGAAACTTCTCCAAAGATGACAGACGAATGGTCAACAAACACATGAAAAAATGCTCATCATCCCTAATCATCAAAGAAATGCAAATCAACCCCCCTCTGAGATATCACCTAACTCCAGTAAGATGAGCCCACATCACCAAGTCCCCAAACTGCAGATGCTGGTGTGGATGTGGAGAGAAGGGAGCACCTCTATACTGCAGGTGGGACTGCAAATTAATGCGGCCCTTTTGGAAAGAGTATGGAGAATCCTCAAAGAACAAAAAGTAGACCTTCCATGTGATCCTGCAATTCCACTAGTAGGTATCTATCCAGAAGAGCAACAATCATTTTATGGTAAAGACATCTGCACCAGAATGTTTACTAAGTATCTCTTCTTTCCTTTCTTGTTACACATGCAGATTGGTTTTATGCTTCTCCTGGCATGTAGGGCCTGGTACTAAAGCCATTCATATAGGTGCTTCAAAAACTCTGATCACAGAAGTTCAAAACTAGAAGTGACAACAGAGATTAGGTGTGCCAAACTCTTAAACTTAACAGATGTAGAAACTGAAGCCAAGAAGAAAAGTGATTGAGGGTCTAATAATTCAGAGCTACCATCACTGGCCATGCACTGGTCACCATCCAACTCCTTATATTAAAGGTGCAGTGAAGGGTGACCAGGAATGCAGAGTGCACAACAGAGGGCCCAGCTAAAGAGCTTTTAACTGTTATTCTTACTTTAAATACGTCTTGATGTAGCAAAGGGCCAAATTGGTAGAGAAACACTCATTAAAGTAACCTTCATATAAACACTTTTTTTTTTTTTTTAAACATTAAAATATCAACACTTTTAAACCAGATGAGTTTTGCTCTTCTGTGTAGTCTACCTGGGAGGAAAGACTCTTATTTCAATAGTGTCATAATGCTCATGCATTTTTTTGAACCCTCTCTTTGAGATTAACTTTAGAGCTAATTGGAGTCAAACAAACCAATTTTATTTTTAAAAATTCCAAAATTAGTACCACTGGAATAAACATTAGATATGTGCCTTTCAAATCACAAGAAAGAATATAAAAATATAATCCATATAAGGAAAGCAATAGAGAATAGCAAAAAGCATATAAAGAATTTTTTAACCTTAAAAAAGATTGATATGATGATAATGGTGAATAGGTCATACGCCCTTAATGAAGATAAAAATTCTCAACATCCCATTCTATGCTGTTTATAAGACACGCCTAAAACCAAATCACTCAGAAATTAAAAATAAAAGAAGGGACAAGATGTGTCCAAAAAACGCAAATGAAAAGCAGAATTTGAGGCAAAAAGATATTTAGCAGAGCAAAGAATATGTGAAAAGTTTCAGCCTTGCTTTTAACAAAAATTCCATTTTGATGAAATAGTTTCATCACATCAAACTGGCAAATATGTTTTAATTATAATACGTTTATCCTTGAGAGTATAGCCAAAGGATACATCTATACTGTCTACTCTACGAACACAAGAGCAAAATCACCTACACAGTACGAATATATACATGATAGAACCAAACGCAGCCTTTAAAAAACACGTTTTCTTCTATGTTTACCTGGATGGAGCTGGAACATATTCTTCTTAGTAAAGTATCTCAAGAATGGAAAAAAAAAGTATCCAATGGACTCAATATTACTATGAAATCAATCTATAACCACCTACACACTCATACGAATGGTAAAACAAAACTATAGTCCAGAAAGTAGAAGGGAAGAGGAGGGAGAGGAGAGGGGACGGAGGAGGAGGGAGGAAGGGTATTTGGGGGGACCTCACCTAATGTGCATGATGCAATGGTATATTTCAAAACTATTAATAAAAGAGTATAATTGGGATGGATGTATCAATCAGTTCAATGTAAGCATTTCACATCAAATCAATACACTGAACCCCATAAATGCATCAATGTACACAGTTATGATTTAACAAACTAAAAAACCCCACATTTTCATTGTACCCTCAATGATTCCCCAACAGTAAAAAAAGTGACACACAAAATTTCATACATTTATCTTGTACAAACATGTTTTAAAGTATGTATATGTCTAGCTTATTAATAAGTGCATTCCCTGAAACAAAAAAACATTTTAAAAAACATTTAATGACATGGCAGTGTACTCATCACATAATACTAAGTAAAAGAGGCAAGGCATAAGTGTACATGGTACAATCCCAATTTATCTTAGATAAAATATGCATTTTTTTAAAGCTAGAAAGATTATACCAAAATAATACACTTGTTAAATTAAGAAAGATCTTTAGTTACTTCTTTATGTTACTCGTTCCTATTAAAATAAATTAAAAAAAAAAAAAAGATAAGTGAAAAGATAGCATTAAAAGATACAGCTTCCCAAAACAAATCCAGACATGCAAATGTCCAGATGCAGATAAATTCCACAACAGAGCATGGTCAAGGCAGTCACACAAAAAGAATTAGCTGAGAATTCTGCCCCTCATTTTACCTTCAGCCTCTAACACCCCCCCCCCCCCGATTTTCATTGTTTTTTTTCAAGGACTAGTTAACATGTAACTGGAATTTAGATTACATTAGATTTTCTTCTACCTGCCAGAGGAACCTATATTACTTTCATAAGCAGATAAATAAATAAAATAAATAAATAAAACAATAATATGCTTCTATTTCCCACTTTGTTCACAAGTCTCTCCTACAGAGACACAGATTCACCAGTGTTAGAAAAAAGAATGTGCCAAGGGCTTTAGGATAATTCTGAACAAGAAGTTCCAAAAATATTTTAAGCGAAGGCAGTCTCAAGGGAATAGCTTCTCAAAGTATCTTCGTGGAATTACTTTGCATTCATTTTGATTTATATATTTTGACATGTTGGGATCGCTTAAAATAAGATTGTGCTGATTTATGGTAACATGCCATTTATTTAACAACCAGAAGGAAGAATAGACCAGCTTTTCAAAGAAGATCTTAATAAAAGTCATTATATTCCTGTATGCCCAAAATGAGATTTGTACTCGCTGTTATGATCAGGAAATCATCAGATTTCAGGGCGTTTGGGAAGTTCTGTAACTGCAGAATATACAGCCTTCAAACTATAATACTGAGGACTGTGAACTGTGGCTCTAAGGCTGGTAGGCATAAACCTAAAAAGAACCTCAGCAGTCCTGGCAGCCAACTCCCCATTCTCCTATAAACTACAGTCCAGAGAGGAGACATGGCTCATCCAAGTTCTTGGCTTGCTCTTTTCCCTGCCACAGCTGTATCTGTATCTGTCTTTTAAATTTCTCTTTCCTGCAGATTGACAGAATGTAATTATCACCACCATCCGTTTTCTTCCACACTGAATTCTTTACCTCGGAAGAAGAGAAAATTTTAATGGAAGAGAGAGCAGATGATTGAACAGAAAGATCTCTCTTCCCTCATTCCTCCACCAGAAATATACTGAGAGCCTGCACACTGTGGAGCTCTGTGACGGGGCCATAGCCCTTGTCCTTGGAGAGCTCAGAGTCTGTGCACTCTCCACCCATGATTCGGAGGGCTACGGGCTGTCAGAAGGCCCGTGCAGGGCCTACTGAAGCAGAGGGAAAGGGGCTTCTGATCACAGTAGGCTGCCCAAGTCAGGAAAGGGATGTGAGAAGAAGGGGAGGCAGAGAGAGAGCATTCTAGGCAGGGGGACACTTGGGGGAAAAGGCACAGTTTCTCAAAACATAGCTCGCAGCCCACTGGCATCGGAGTCACAGGAGATGCCTCTTCAAGTTCTAAGTCCCTGAGCCCCAGCCATGCTTACTGGGGGGCTGGCATGGAGGAACCCACGCTATTAACAAATTTCCAAGGCGTTTCTGTACACTTGATCACGCTCCCTCTGGAACACAGCAGTGATATCCTAAACAATACCTTTAAATAAACTAGAAAATGTATGGGAAATAAAGAAGATTTAGTAGGCTGCAGAGTGGAGGCCTTGTGGTAAATTAAAAATCCTATAAGACAAGGAGTTCGAGCCTGGGGACATTAGTTTTAGACCAGTTAGTTAACCCCCAAGTGACCTTGGGCAAGTCACTTAATCTCACTGAATCTGTTCCAAAGAAGAATTACATTTTCTCCTCTATAAAATGTTGGAATTGGGCTAAATAATCTCTAAAGCTGTTCAAAATCTTTTTAAAGATTTAAAGAGCTGTAAACTGAAACAACAAAACAAAGACAGAATAAAGGCAGAAATAATGACATTCAAAACAATAGCTAATCCCAACAAGATTTTTTTTTAAACATACATAAGCTTCTTCTAAAATGTTCATGAAAAGACAAAGGAACTAAAACAGCAAGAAAAACATTTTAGAAGAACAACAATACCCAGGTTTAAGACTGCTACATAACCATACCGATCAAGACAGTATGGTTTTGGCCGACAAATAGATGCATTGATCAATGAAAAATAGCTTTACACAAGTATGGTCAACTTACTATTTACAAAGATAACACAAGCAACTGAATGGAAGAAGGTCACCATTTTTAACAAATGCTCTTGGAACAACTGGATATCCATAGGCACAAAAAAAAAAAAAAAAATTACAAGCTAAACCTCACACCTTAAACAAAAATTAAATTAAATAAGAATGGGCCCTAGATACATATATAAGATGTAAAAATCTAAAACCTTCAGGAGAAGCATCAGAAAATAATCTTTGTAACTTAGGGTTGGGCAAAGAACCTTAGGTATAATACCAAAAGCATGATCAATAAAATTAAATTAAAAATTCAGTAAATTAAAAACTTTTGTTCCACAAAATAGCCTGTGAATAGGATGAAAAAACTATCAAAAGAAAGGGTGATAATATTTTCCAGTCACATATCTGACAAAGGCCCAGTGTTCAGAATATATAAGGAGCTTTCTGAACTTAATAGTAAGAAAATAATTTAATTTTTCAAATGGGCAAAAGACTTGATCTGACCTTGACCAAATAGAATAAGAATGGCAAATAAATGCATATAGAAATATTCAACATCACCAGCCATTAGCAAAAGGCACATTAGAATAGGGGGAAGAGGGAAAGGGAGGAGAGGGAGGAGGGAGGGGGGTAGAGGGAGGAGGATTGGTGGGATTACACCTGCAGTGCATCTTACAAGGGTATACGTGAAACTTAGTAAATGTGGAATGTAAATGTCTTAGCACAATAACTAAAAAATAAAAATAAAAAAAGGCACATTAAAGCCACAATGAGATATGCTAAATATCTATTAGAATGGGAAAAATTAGAACAAAATGATAACACCAAATTCTGGCAAAGATGTAGAGAAACTATGCCTCTCATAATGCTGCTGGTAGGAATGGAACATGATACACCATGAAGAGTTTAAGGAAGTTAAACATACACCAAACACAAGACTCAGCAATCATCATACACTGAGGTTTTTATCCTCAAGAAATAAAAACACGCTTACATAAAATGTGCATGAATTTTCATAGCAGCTTCATTTATTTATTCAAAAAAAAGCTGACAAGAACCCAAATGTCCTTCAACCAATAAACGGATAGACAAAGTGTGATGCATCCATGCTATGGAATACTAATCAGAAATAAAAATGAATGAGCTATGAATAGATGAACAAGCTGGATGGGCCTCAAGGTCATTATATTAAGTGAGAAAGACTAATCCCCAAAGTGATGGTTCCACCTACATAAGATTCTCAAGAAGCGATGAATGGATCTGTGGTTGCCAGGGATCCATGGCAACCACAGATCCATGTGGAAAATGTGGATGGAGGGAAAATGTGATTATAAAGGGGGTTCATTTGTGGAAAGGGAAGAAACTTCTCACACAAATTAGACATGTAGCAAAATTTCATAGAACTACACATAGGTGCATCCACACATGCACAAATAATGCAAAAAAAATAAAAGAAAGAAAGAAAAAACTGATGAAATTCGAGTAAGGTCTGTAGTATAGCTAATAATGTACCAATGTCAGTTTCCTGGCTTTGATCAAATTATGAACAGTGTTACCATTACAGAAAGCTGGAAGAAGGGCACTTGGGAGCTTTCTGAACTACTTTTTCAATTTGATTTCAAAATAAAAAGATTAAAAAACAGCTAATGTTTGTGGAGTTACTCTCTCTATGTCCACATTGCTCTCAAAACTTTATATATATATATATATATATATATAACAACACATTCAATCCTTAAATAGTAACATTCACAGTAGACTGCATTGGCAGATGAGAAAACAAAGTGTCAGAAAATGTAAGTAATTTGGGCAAAGACACAAGGGAAGAGTTCAAACCCCAAGAAGTCCGGTTCCAGAACTGTCAGCCTAATAAGTAAGTGAAATGTTTAAAGAAAAACACAGGACAAAGAAAAGGTCAGAATAGACGTTTATAACATGAAGGCAAAGAAAAAAGAACATTAAAAAGTCACGGTAAACCAAGGAGAGCATGCTATTGCCGGGAAGACATCCTTCTGGCACATTCAGTGTCATTAGTCCCTAGAAAAGCACCCTTATTTCATTTTGATCAACCTATTTCTAAAAGACCGAGGATAGGCAGGAGGCTGGAGAGAGCTAAGAAACATTTTTAAGGGAATATTAAACATCTATTTGAACTTGTCAGAGTAATTAGAATAATTTAGAGTACAGTAAGTCTAGAAAGTAGTTTAATTATCACCTTTGGGGAAAGCTTTTGAGGGCATGACCAGAGGATATAGGACAGATGAAAAGAGACAAATTGAAAAAAAAAAAAAAAAGTTT
The DNA here is from genome assembly GCA_963574355.1 of Loris lydekkerianus. Classification (NCBI taxonomy): domain Eukaryota; kingdom Metazoa; phylum Chordata; class Mammalia; order Primates; family Lorisidae; genus Loris; species Loris lydekkerianus. The sequence goes on from CAUYPK010070303.1 coordinate 20,322, forward strand.
AGTTTGACATTAAAAATGTTTTCTTGACCATCCAAGGAAGGATAAAACTTGGATAGATAAGACTCATTCTTCTGAGATGTTCAAAAAGGAAAAAATGAAACTGGTAGTCGGTTCTATTCAAAATTAAATCTGTGCAGAAGGTACACCCAGTGCTGTGCCAGGCCCCATATAAGTCAGCTGTTTTCTTTCTTCTTTCTTTCTTTCTTTCTTTTCTTTTCTTTCTTTCTTTTTTTTTTTTTTTTTTGCAGTTTTTGGCCAGGGCTGGGTTTGAACCCGCTACCTCTAGCATAAGGGGCCGGCTCTCTACGACTTTGAGCCACAGCTGTTTTCAATTGTCATCGCTACGTAGCTATTTATAAATAGGTGGGAACATTCCCATTTTATAGATGAGGAAACTGAGCTTCAGAGAGGCTATGCCCCTGCCTGTGGCCACTAAGCTGCTTTTTAGTGGTGGAAATGTGGACTTCATAGGTTTCTCTATGCCTGCACAGCCCAGATCTTTCCACTATGTTATATTACACTTGGAGACTTAGTGACTCTGGGGAGGCCCCTGTGTACTAGCATAAAGCCAGATCAAATAATGAATGATGGGTCCTTCCAGCTATAAAAATATGCCTCAAAATGCTTCTAACCTGCTTGTACATCAGCTTTAAATCCACTCCTCTTGATCAAGTCCTTCAATCTTGTCCACTAAGTCAGCCTATACTTCTAATGTATCATATTCCTAAAAGTGTCCCTGCAGGGTATGACAAATTGAATTGGAAGAAACTACAAAGAAGGAGTGAGCAGATGATTTCCTCCCACTTTACAGATAAGAAACTCTAAGTTCCCCAGCAAGCCAGGCATAGAATCAAAATTTGCATGAGTGTAAGGAGACTGAGGGAGCTGGGGAGTCCAAGCTCCTGAAGATTTCAAATAGAAAGAATATGGCCTCGGGAAAGTCACACAGAGCAAATGGTCCACTGGAGAGGACTCTTGCCATCCAGTCACCCAGACCAACAGAGGCCCAGGGGAGGTTACTGGCTTCCCCACCTCCATCCTGTACAGTCGTGGGTAGCCTGGAAAATCAGTGCCACTCGAATTCTCCAACTTCACATTTACATGTATTTGTGTGCCTATAAAATTTTATGGTGGAGACTGAAACTTGAATTTCATATCTTTTTTGCAGATTTTTTTTTTAAAAGTGAAAAGAGTTAATTAATACATTCTTTTTGGAAAGATGTTTCGAGAACACTTAGAGGTCTAAAAATAGATCTGCCATTCAATTCTATAATTCCTCTACTAGGCATATACCCAGAAGAACAAAATTTTCACCATAACAAAGATATTTGTACTAGAATGTTTATTGTAGCCCTATTCAGAATTGC
>CAUYPK010070307.1:0-16070 GCA_963574355.1 Loris lydekkerianus
TCCACTCTTCATCTTGTGTTAAGACTTCATGGTGGGAGGGTGATTGGTGGGATTACAACTGCGGTGCATCTTACAAGGGTACATGTAAAACTTAGTAAATGTAGAATATAAATGTCTTAACACAATAACTAAGAAAATGCCTGGAAGGCTATGTTAAACAGTGTGATGAAAATGTGTCAAACTGTCTATCAAACCAGTGTATGGTGCCCCATGATCGTATTAATGTACACAGCTATGATTTAATAATAAATAAATCAAAATAAAGATGATGAGCATGTTTTCAAGTGTTTTTTGGACATTTGTCATCTTCAGAGAAGTTTCTATTCAAGTCTTTTGACCACAAAGAAATAGGGTTGTTTGGTTTTTTTTATTGATTAATTAGAGTTATCTGTAGATTCTAGTTATCAGACTTTTGTCAGAATCATAACATGCAAAAGTCTTCTCCCATTCCAAATGCTGTCTGTTTGCTTTAGTTATAGTACCCTTAGCTATGCATAAGCTTTCTAGCTTGATCAAATTCCAGTAATTTAATTTTCGTGTTGCTGCAATTGCTAGGGGGCTTTCCCCATGAAATATTTTCTCAGGCCAATATTTTCAAGCATTTTCCCTCCACTATGTTCTTGTATTTTTATAGTTTTCATGTCTTAAATTTAAATCTTGTATCCAGTGGCAATCAATTTTTGTTATTGGTAAGAGGTATGAGTCCAGTTTCAATCTTCTACAGGTGGCTAACCAATTCTCACAGCACCAATTATTAAACAGGGATTCTTTTCCCCAATGAATGTTTTTGTTAGGCTTATCAAAGAGAAATGATGTGCAACTGGTTTCATCTCTACATTCTCTACTCTATTCCATAGATCTATGTATATGTTTTTGTGCCAGTACCATGCTGTTTTGATAACTATAGATTTGTAGTATAATGTGAAGTATAATAATGTTATGCTTTAATTTTTTTTTATTTCTAAGAATTACATTGGATGTTTGGGGTTTTTGCTTATTACATATAAAACAAAATACTATTTTTTCAAGTTATTTAAACTATTACATTGGTGCTTTGATGGGGATTGCATTAAATCTGCAAATTGCTTTGGGTAGTATGGACATTTTAACAGTGTTGATTCTTATAGAGATCTTTCACATCCTTGGTTAGATATATTCCCAAGTATTTAATCTTCTTTGGCACTACCATAAAAGGAATATTTGGTTACGTTTTCAGTTTTACAATTGTTGGTATATATAAAGCCTACTAATTTGTAGGTATCTATTTTGTATCCCAAGACACTGCTATATTCCTTGATCACTTCGAGGGCTTTGTAGTTGAGTTCCTGTGCTTTTCAAGATATAAGATCATGTCATCCACAAAACGTGAAAGTTTTTCCTCTGCTGTCCCCACTTGCATACACTTGATTTCCTTCTCTTGCCTAATTGTCATGACTAGGACTTCCAGTACTATTCTGAATAGCAGTGGTGACAATGGGCATCCTTGCCTAGTTCCAGATCTGGAGTGGAAATGTTTTCAATTTTACTCCATTCAGTACTATGCTGAATAGCAGTGGTGACAATGGGCATCCTTGCCTAGCTCCACATCTAAGTAGAAATGTTTTCAATTTTACTCCATTCAATATGATATTGGCTGTGGGGTGTTACTGTAGATGGCCTCTATAGGTTTAAGAAATGTCCCATCTAAGCCTATTCTCTTAAGTGTTCTAATCATAAAAGGATACGGGATATTATCAAATGCCTTTTCTACATCAATGGAGAGAATCATATGGTATTGTATTTTATTTTATTTTATTTTATTTTATTTTACTTTATTTCATTTTATTTTGTGGTCTATTATATTTATAGATTTATGTATGTTGAACCAACCTTTTAAACCAACCTTTTAAACTTTGGATAAAACCAAATTGGTCATGGTGTATAAATTTTTGATATGTCATTGAATGCTGTTTTCTAGAATCTCATTAAATAATATTGCACCAATATTCATTAATGATATTGGTATAGTTTTCTTTCTTTGTTGGGTCCTTTCTTGGTTTGGGGTGATATTGGTTTCATAGAATATGTTGGGGAGGAATCCTTCCTGCTCTATTTTTTTGGAATAGGTTATGTAATATAAGTACTATTTCCTCTAATGTGAGAGGTCCTTTGTTCCCTGCTCACTTGCAGAGAACCCTCCAATTTGAGGCGGGGGGTGTGTGTGTCTCCTTTCCTCTTGGCAATAGGATTCATACCTGGTTTGTGTTGCCTTTCCTCCTCTTCTTTAGGAGTTGAAGCTTTTCTCAGCAGAGATGATGTGCATTTGTCGATCTTTATTCTTGGCTCGGGCTCTCCATCTTTGGCTTCACCAAGTTCACTTCTGTCCCATATCTCTTCCTCTGGACAGGACCCCCTTCTCAAAACTGCTTCTAGTTGGCCATCTTCATCCTTTCTCCTAATAAACATGATTTGATTAAACTAAAAATATTTTGCACAGCTAGAGAAAAATACAACGGAGGAAAGAAAAAAAACACAAATGGTAGAAATTTTTGGCAACAAAATATCTGAAAAAGGGCTAAAAGCCAGAATTTACAGAAAATGCAAGCAAATAAGCAAGGAAAAGCAAAACAAAAAATTGTATTAAAATTGGGGAGAAGACATAAACAGAAACTCCTCAAAAGAAAAGAAAAAGATAATTAGCCAATAAGTATATGAAAAAATGCTCAACTTCACTAATTAAGGAAATGCAAATTGAAGCCACAATGAGAAAACACCTTATTTAATTTAGAATAGCATTTAACAAAAAGTCCAAAAACAATAGATGTTGGCATGAATGAAAAATGGAAGAAATGCTTATACACTCTTGGTGGGACTGGAAATTAGTATAATTGTTATGAGAAACACTATGGAAATTCCTAAAAGAAATAAATGTAAACTTACAATTGGATCCTGCAATTCCACTTTTGGGGTATACCCAAAGGAAAAGAAGAATTTCCATCAAAAGATAAATGTATTAGAATGTTTATTGTACCACAATTCACAATTTCAAAGATGTTAAATCAACCCAAGTACCCATCAATTCACAAGTGAATTAATAAAATGTGGTATATATGTACCATGGAGTACTACTCAGTTATGCAAAAGAAAATAAGAAGTATCCAAATTCAGAAAACATGAGGGAAAAATATCACTCTTTGCTTATTATATGATCTTGTATTTAGAAAACCCCAAATATTCCACAAACAGTCTCCTGGAATTGATAAATAAATTCGGCAAAGTATTAGGATACAAAGTCAATGTACATAGACAAGTACCATTACTATATACAAACAACTGGCTCAAATCAAAGATCCAATGTATGTACCATTCACAATACCCACAAGGAAAATAAAATACCTAGGACTATACATAACTAAGGAGGTGAAAGTTCTATATAAGGAGAAGTACAAAACTCTGAGGAAATAAATCACAGAAGATACAAACAAATGGAAAAAAAATGCTTATGCATGGTAGAACCATCATTATTATAATGTTAATACTACCTAAAGCAATTTACAGGTTCAATGCAATATCTATCAAATTATCAAAGTCATATTTAACAGATCTAGAAAAAATGATTCTAGGCTTTGTTTGGAACCAAAGAATCTGAATATCCAAAGCACTTTTGAGTAAAAAGGAATAAATCTGGAGACATCAAATTACCATATCTCAAAGTATACTACATGCCTGTAGTATAGTAACCAAAACAGCATGGTATTGGCACAAAAATAGGGACATAAACAATGGAACAGAATAGAAAATGCAGATGTAAAGCCAACTGTCTTCAACAAAGCAGGCAGTGTACACTGGGGAAAAGAAGCCCTGTTTAGTAAATGGTATTGGAAAAATAGGATAGACACATGTAGAAGAATGAAACAGGAACACGATTTCACAAAAATTAATTTGAGGTGGATAGAAGACTTAAATCTAAGGCATGAAGCTAGAGAATTATAGAGAAAGATGCAGGAGAACTACTCTAGATATTGGCCTAGAGCCCAATGGCTCTCATACCAACAACAGAAATTAATAAACAGGATTTGATTTTTTTGCAAGAATTGGGTTTTTAATTTAATTTTTATTTTTATTATTATTATTATTAAATCATAGCTGCATACATTAATATGATCATGGGGCATCATACACTAGCTTCATAGACCATTTGACACATTTCTATCCCAATAGTCAACATAGCCTTCCTGGCATTTTCCTAGTTATTGTAGCATGACATTTACATTTCACATTTGCTGAGTTTCACCCTTACCCTTGTAAGATGCCCCGTAGGTGTGATTCCACCAATACCCCTCCCTTCACCCCCCTCCCCCTCCCTAATCATAACTGTATACATTTATGCACTACAATGTGATGATTTCATGTACAATGTGGAATGTTTAAATCAAACTGATTAACCAAACCATCCCCTCGCTTACTTATTTTATACTGTTTATAACTTATGAAAAGTAAATTTACTGTTATTTATTTTTAATATATACTTGTGTTGTGCAATTATGTGATATCCCACCAAATGCCCTTCCTTCACCCACCAATTGCCCTACAATTTCTCCTCCCCTCTGCCTCTGCTCTGCTACCCCTTGCTATACTATATTTGTGTTTTATTATTCATATGACTGTGTAATTGTTTGTATATTGCTTTCATAACAATATTGAGTACATTGGATACTTTTTTTTTTCATTCTTGAAATACTTTACTAAGAAGAATATGTTCCAACTCCATCCAGGTAAACATAAACGAGGTAAAGTCTCTTCCTGCACTATGTTGATTAGAAATAATGGTAGTTGGCATTTTTGTCTTGTTCCTGTTCTGAGGAGGGAATGCTTGCAATTTTTCTTCATTTAATATGATTTTGGCTATGGGTTTGACACATATGACTTCTATAATTCTGAGAGATATTCTTTCTATGCCTGGCATGTTGAAGGTTTTTATCAGAAAGTTGTGTTGGATTTTTTCAAATATTTTTGGCATCTATGAGAAGATCATGTTTGCTTTTATTTTACTGAGGATTTTGCATCTATATTCATAGGGGTATTGGTCTATAGTTGTCTTTTTCTGTTATATCATTTCTTACCCTTGGTATGAAGGTGATACTGGCTTTGTAGAATGAGTTGGGGAGGAATTTTACCTCCTCAATATTATAGGTAAGAGGTCTTCTTTGCAACTTCGATAGAATTTGGCTGTGAATCCATCTGGCCCAATCCATTTTGCTGTTGATGTTGTTGTTGTGAGGATTTTTATTAAAGTTCAGATCTCACTGTTCACTATTGGTCCTTCAGGAGTGCTTCTTCTTTCTGTTTGAGTCTTGAGAAGTTAAGTGTTTCCAGAAACATGACCATTCCTCTACATTATCATTTTTACATGCAAAATGAGGGGAATGAGAAGGGACACAAAGAAAGAGGCTTCAAGGACTAGAGGGAAGGCTTGCTTGCAGATTCAGGAAGTCTAAAGGGAGTCTGGGTCCTGTTTTCCAGAACCCACTGTACCTAGTTCAATTACGTGGCTAAGCTATAATGTTTAACTGAGGAATGGTTGTAAGTGAAAGCAAAAATGAATGGAAACAGAAAATACAACTGGAGCAGTGCAGGAAGCATGATTAGAGAGCAAAAGTAACCTGCACAAGTCTCAATGTAACAAACAGACGTTTTATTTAAAAAGAACAAAGGGAAAGTTTAGAGCAATTCCAAAGAAAGTTGGGAGTGGGTTCCTCTCATGATGAAGAGAAGGTGACAGACAGAGAAGCAAAGGCAGTGCAGAGGTATAAATATGTCTTCTTCTTTATTTGAAATTGGTTGCAAATTTTTCGTTGGCCTCTATGCACCTCCAGGCATTATTGCTTTTTTCTATCAGTCATTGGTTACCTAGGTGACCTCATGCCAACATTCTTATGGGCCCTCTAGACTTCCTAGACCTGCAAACCAGGCTTCTATCCAATCCCCTTTGAATCCACTTTCTTTGTGTCCCTTTTCATTCCTCTTTTTGAAGAGGTATAGTCTTGAAATTTTGAAGGGAAAAATATGGATGACAACACTTCATTTCTTCTTACCATCAGAAAGGGGTGTTGGCCTACCTATCAGGGACCCTACTCAGTTTCTTTATTCTAAAAGGGTTTCAGGGATTGGAAGTTTTTAGCCAGTTGGTTAACCGGTTCTGTTAGTATATGTTGGAAACTTTGTATCACTATCATTTTAACATGGAACTAGGAGTCTAGAAGACATAAATTTAATAATGAGGTTGAACAGGTATAATTTAAACATTAAGAAAAGAAAAATTATAATTATAGACTTAATGAAAGGATATAGAAAGTTTTTTTTTTTTTTTTTCCTAAATTAGGTATTTCTAAATAATTTAAGGGAGTTTGTTTCAAAGTTTGGAAAGTTTTTCTTTTTTATCCTATGTTAGTCTTTTCAATGTTTGTAAATCATTATATAAGGACTTGATAAACTTGTTATACTGAAGAATTTATATCTAAAAGTATCATGTCATCCTCGGGAACTTTTTGAGCATTTTTGTTTGTTTCTTTTGGTTTTATTGTGTTTTTTTGTTGTTATTGCTGTTGTTATTGTTTTGTTTGTTTGTTTTTGTAGAGGAGCTCGTGAGGGAATAAGTTGTCTTGATTTTTTGTGTGTGTGAGAGCCTTCTCTCATTAAGAGTAAAAACAAAGTCCAAGTAACTTCAGGATTGTATAATTGAGCGCCTTTTTCACATGTTAAATACTTCTTTGTTAAGGAAATTTAACATTGCCTAGTGTTTTTAATAGAAGATTTATATGAAGGGCTACAGATTAGTAAGTGTTTTACATCTAGGGCAAAGGTACTTAGAGGAGCTAAGTCCAGCTTTCTGAGAAGATTAATGAGAGCATTCTTAAAAATTCTGGACTGTTATGGAAACCCTTGGGGAGTATAGTCAACATTGAGTGGCATGCCCATGGTTAGGATTTTTCTATTTAAAAAGAAAAAGTGGTTGAAACTCTCAGTGTAAAGGAATAGTAAAGAAGGCATCTCTCAAATTCATTTATTTTATTTATTTCTTTATTTTTAATATATTTATTCTTGGGGAATCATTGAGGGTACAAAGAACCAGGTTACATTGCTTGCATTTGTTAGGTAAACACAGTCTTATAATTGTGCCTGCCCCCAAGAGGTGTGTCACACACCATGACCCTACCGCCTTCTCTGTTTTCCCTCTCTCCGCTGCCCCATTTCCCACCCCCTACCATGTACTACCATCAATTATCCTCATATCAAAATTGAGAACATTGGATTCTTGCTTCACCATTCTTGTGATTCTTTACTAAGAAGAATGTATTTCAACTCCATCCAGGTTAATAGAAAAGATGTAAAGCCACCATCTTTTTTAGTAGCTGAATAGTATTCTATGGTACATCATAGCTTGTTAATCCATTCCTGGGTTAGTGGGCATTTAGGTCTTTTCCACATTTTGGCAATAGTGAATTGAGCTGCTATAAACACTCTTTATGATAAAAGGATTTGTTTTTTCCTTCTGGGTAGATGCCCAGTAATGGGATTGCAGGATCAAATGGGAGGTCTAATTTGAGTTCCTTTATGATTCTTCATTCTTTCTTCTAAAAAGGTTCCATTAGTTTGCAGTCTTACATGCAGTGTAAAAGTGTCCCCTTATCTCCGTATCCACACCAACATCTGCAGCTTTGAGACTTTGTGGTATCAGCCATTCTCCGTAAGGTTGGGTGGTGTCTTAGGGTGGATTTGATTTGCATTTCTCTGATTAGAAATGATGAGAATTTTTTCATGTTTGTTAGCCATTCATCTGTCTACTTTGGAGAAGGTTTTGTTCATGTTTTTTGCCCAGTGATACATGTAACTGTTGGCTAAGTCTTTGTTTATTTATCAGAGCTCTCTGTAGATCCTAGTTATCAAGTTTTAGTCTGATTTGTAACAGGCAAATGCCTTTTCCCACTCTTAAGGTTGTCTATTTGCTTTGGTTGTTGTCTCCTTAGCTGTACAGAAGCTATTCAGTTTAATTAAGTTCCATTTGTTTATTTTTGTTGCTATTTCAATTGCCATGGAAGTCTTCTTCATAAAATCATTCCCCAAGCCAATATCTCCAAGTGTTTTTGCCACACTTTCTTTGAGAATTTTTATTGTTTAATGCCTTACATTTAAATATTTTATCCATCTTGAATCAATTTTTGTAAGTGGTGAAAAGTGTTGTTCCAGTTTCAGTCTTTCACAGGTGGTTATCCAGTTCTTCCAGCACCATTTATTGGATAGGAATTCTTTACATCACTGTATGTTGTTTGGTTTCCAAAAAAATCAGGTGTCTGTAAGATGTTAGTTTAATCTCATTGTTTTCTGTTTGGTTCCAAATGTCTATGTCACTATTTTTTGTGGCAGTATCATGCTGTTTTGATGGCAATGGCCTTGCACTATAGCCTAAAGTCTGGTAGGGTGATACCTCTGGATTTGTTTTTATTACTAAGAATTGTCTTCTCTATATGGATTTTTTTCCTGTTCTATACAAAATGAAGAATTATTTTCTCCAAATCTTAACATTCAGATGATGGTATTTTAATGGGGATTGCATTCAATCTGTAGATTGCTTTATATATAGTATAGACATTTTAACAATGTTGATTCTTCACAGCCATGAGCATGCTATGTTTTTCCATTTGTTAATTTCATCTGCTATTTATCTTCTAAGGGTTTTGTAATTTTCTTTGTAGAGTTCCTTCACCTCTTTTATTAGATAGATTCCTAATTATTTTTTTCTTTTTTTTCCTTCCTTTCTTTTTTTATTCTTTTTTCTTTTTTCTTTTTCTTTTTTCTTTTTTTTTTTTTAGGCAGAGTCTCAAGCTGTCACCCTGGATAGAGTGCTGTGGTGTCACAGTTCATAGCAACCTCAAACTCTTGGGCTTAAACAATTCTCTTGCCTCAGCCTGCCAAGTAGCTGGGACTACAGGCACCTGCCATAATTACTGGCTATTGTTTTTGTTGCAGTTGTCATTGTTGTTTTAGCTGGCCCGGCCAGGGTTCAAACCTGCCAGCCTCAGTGTACGTGGCCAGCTCCCTATCCACACTGAGCTACAGGTACCGCCAGTATTTCATTTTTTTTTTTTAAGCAACAATGAAGGGTATTGTATCCTTCATTAGATTCTCAACTTGGCTCTTATAGGCATCTATAAAGTCTACTGATTTGTTTACATTGATTTTATATCCTGAGACATTACTGTATTTTTTCATCTCTTTCAGGAGTCTTGTGGTGGGTTGTCAGGGTTCTCTAAATATAAGACCATATCATCAAAAAGGCCAGAGTTTAACCCTCTCTGCCCATTTGGATGCCCTTCTTTTCCTTTTCTGGCCTCTGTATTGGCTAGAACTTTGTATTTCTCGCCTTTGTATTGGCTAGAACTTTCAGGACTATGTTGAATAGTCCTGGTGATAGAGGACAACCTTGTCTGGTTCCAGTCATAAGTGAAAAAGCTTTCAGTTTTACGCCATTCACTATAATATTAGCTGTGAGTTTGTTGTAGATGGCTTCAATCAGTTTAAGAAATGTGCCACATTTGAGTATAGTCTTAATTGTTCTTGTTAGAAAAGGATGTTGAACTTTATCAAATGATTGTTTTGCATCTATTAAGATCATCATGTGGTCTTTGGTGAAAAGGTGAATTATGTTTATAGACTTGAATATGTTAAATCAATCTTGCATCCCTAGGATGAAACCTACTTGACTGTGATGTGTGATTTTTTTTTGTAAAAATCTGTAATCTATTGGCTTGGATTTCACTGACAATTTTTGCATAGATATTCATTTATTCATGAGTGAAATTGGTCTGAGGTTCTCCTTTTTAGTTGGGTCTTTTCCTGATTTTTGTATAGGGGTATGTTTGCTTCAGAGAACATGTTGGAGAAGATTCTTTCCTTTTCAATATTTTGGAATAATTTCTGAAATATGGGTATAAGCTCTTCTTTGAAGGTTTCATAGAATTCCAGTGTGAATCCATCTGGACCAGGGCATTATTTTGTGGGGAGTTTTTATCGTTTCCTTGATTTCAGTTCTTGAAATTAGTCTATTCAGGAGATCTACTTCTTCTTGGTTAAGTCGAGGGAGAGGGTATGATTCCAGATATTTATCCATTTCTTCCACATTGTAAAATTTCTGGGCACACAGCTTCTTGTAGTATTCAGAGATAATCTCTTGTGTCTCTTTGATTTTTGTTATTTCCCTTTTATCATTTATGACTGAGTTCTCTGTTTCTAGTTAATGTGGTGAAGAATATATCAGTTTTATTTTTTCTGAAAACCAACTTTTTGTTTCATTAATTTTCTGATTGATTTTTGTGTATTTAATTTCATCAATCTCTAATCTAATTTTGGTTATTTCTATTCTTATACTGGGTTTAGGATTATATTGTTCTTCTTTTTTTAATTCCATAAGATGGTTCATGAGTTTGTTCATGGGGTCTCTTTCAGTTTTTCAAATGTAGACATGTAATGCAATAAATTTCCCTCTTAATACTACTTTTGCTGTATCACACAGGGCTTGGTGACTAGTACCTTCATTGTTGTTATGTGTTTGTAATTTAAACATTTCCTCTTTTATATCTTCCTGAACGCAACTATCATTCAGTATAAGGTTGTTTAATTTCCATGTATTTGTTGGGGGATGAATGTTTTTGCTGGAGTTGAGCTCTACCTTTATTGCTTTAGGATCTGAGAGAGACTAGGTATACTTTCTATTCTTTGATTTTTTCTGAGCTTTGATTTGTATTCTAGGATGTGATATATTTTGAAGTATGTTCCATGGACTGAAGAGAAAAATGTATTTTATTTAAATTTGGGATGGTGTGTTCTGTATATGTCTATTAACCTTAATTGTTCTAAGATCGCATTTAAGTCTTTTGTATCTTTGTTTAGCTTCTATTTGGAGGTTCTGTTCAGATCTGTCAAAGTGGTGTTAAAGTCCCCAACTATTATGCTGTTATGGGATATCATATTGCTCAGACCTATCAAGGTATTTTTCATAAATCTGGGAGCATTTAAGCTGGGTGCATAAATATTTAAAATTTATTTGGTATATCTTCTTGTTGTATTATTCTCCTGATCAATATGAAGTGTCCACCTTTGTCTTTCCTTTTTTTTTCTTTTATTGTTAGGGATTTATTGAGAGTACAAGAAACCAGGTTACACTGATTGCATTTCTTAGGTAAAGTCCCTCTTATAATCATGTCTTGCCCCCAAAAAGTGTGGCACACACCAAGGTCTCACCCAGTTCCCTCCTTCCCTCTCTCTGCTCTTTCTTTCCCCACCCCGCCCTCCTTCTTTCTCTCTCTGCTTTCCCCTTCCTCCACCCCCACCATGTCATTAATTGTCCTCACATCAAAATTGAGTACATAGGATTCATGCTTCCTCATTGTGATGCTTTACTAAGAATAATGTGTTCCACTTCCATCCATTTTAATACAAAGGATGTAAAGTATCCATTTTTCTAATGGCTGAATAGTATTCCATGGTGTACATATACCACAGGTTATTAATCCATTCCTGGGTTGGTGGGTATTTAGGCTTTTTCCACATTTTAGGAATTGTAAATTGGGCTGTGATAAACAGTCTAGTGCAAGTGTCCTTATGATAAAAGGATTTTTTTCCTTCTGGGAAGATGTCCAGTAATGGGATTGCAGGATCAAATGGGAGGTCTAGTTGAGTTCTTTGAGGTTTCTCCATGCTTCCTTCCAGAAAGGTTGTGTTAGCTCACAGTCACACCAGCAGTGTAAAACTTTTCCCTTCGCTCCACATCCATGCAAGCATCTGCAGTTTTGAGATTTTGTGATGTGGGCCATTCTCATTGGGGTTAGATGGTATCTCAGCATGGTTTTGATTTGCATTTCTCTAATAAATAGGGATGATGAGCATTTTTTTTATATGTTTGTGAGCCATTTGTCTGTCTTCTTTAGAGAAGGTTATATTCATATCTCTTACCCATTGATATATGGAATTGTTCGCTTTTTTCATGTAGATTAATTTGAGTTCTCTATACATTCTAGTTATCAAGCTTTTGTCTGATTTAAAATATGAAAATATAATTTCCCATTGTATAGGTTGTCTATTGGTTTTGCTTGTTCTCTCCTTAGCTGTACAGAAGCTTTTCAGTTTAAAGAAGTCCCATTTGTTTATTTTTGATGTTGTTGCAATTGCCATGGCAGTCTTCTTCATGAAGTCTTTCCTCAGGCCAATATCTTCCAGTGATTTTCCTATGTTTTCTTTGAGGATTTTTATTGTTTCATGCTTTAAATTTAACTCCTTTATCCATCATGAATCAATTTTTGTGAATGGAGAAAGGTGTGGGTCCAGTTTCAGTCTTTTACATGTGGATATCCAGTTCTCCCAGCACCATTTATTGAATAAGGATTTTTTACCCAAGGTATGATCTTGTTAGGTTTATCGAAGATTAGGTGGTTGCAAGATGTTACTTTCATTTCCTCATTTTCTATTCAATTCCAAATGTCTATGTCTCTATTTTTGTGCTAGTACCATGCTGTCTTGACCACTATGACTTTGTAGTACAGCCTAAAATCTGGTATGGCGATGCCCCAGCTTTATTTTTATTACTAAGAACTGCCTTAGCCATACGGGGTTTTCTCTGGTTCCATTCAAAACTCAGAATCATTTTTTCCAAATCTTGAAAGTACAATGTTGACATTTTAATAGAAATGCCATTGAATAGGTAGATTGGTTTGTGAAGTATAGACATTTTAACAATGTTGATTCTTCCCAGCCATGAGCATGGTATGCTTTTCCATTGGTTAATATCTTCTGCTATTTCCTTTCTTAGGATTTCATAATTTTCTTTATAGAGGTCCTTCACCTCCTTTGTTAGGTATATTCCTAGGTATTTCATTTTCATGGAAGCTATGGTGAAGGGAGTTGTGTCCTTAATGAGCTTCTCATCTTGACTGTTATTGGCATATACAAAGGCAACTGACTTGTGGACATTGATTTTATATCCTGAGATGTTACTGGATTTTTTTATGACTTCCAGGAATCTTGTGTTTGAGTCTTTGGGTTTCTCTAAGTATAAGATCATGTAATCAGCAAAGAGCGAGAGTTTTACCTCCTCTTCTATTGGATTCCCTTTATTTCTTGCCTAGTTGTATTGGCTAGAACTTCCAGCACTATGTTGAAAAGTAATGGTGACATAAGATAACCTTATCTGGTTCCAGTTCTAAGAGGAAAAGCTTTCAGTTTTACTACATTAAATAAAATATTAGCTGTGGGTTTGTCATAGATAGCTTCAATCAGTTTCAGAAATGTGTCACCTATGCCTATACTCTTCAGGGTTCTAATTAGAAAAGGATACTGGATTTTATCAAATACATTTTCTGCATCTATTGAGAGGATCATATGGTCTTTATTTTTGCCTCTGTTAATATAGTGGATAACATTTATGGACTTGCGTATGTTAAACCAGCCTTGTATCCCTGGTATGAAACCTACTTGATCATGATGTATGACTTTTTTGATGATAAGCTCTAATCTATTGGCTAGAATTTTGTTGAGAATTTTTGCATCTATATTCATTAATAAAATTGGTCTGAAATTCTCCTTTTTAGTTGTGTCTTTTCCTGTTTTTGATATCAGGATGATTTTTGCTACGTAGAACGTGTTGGGGAAGATTCCTTCCTCCTCAGTTATTTAGAATAATGTCTGCAGTATGGAAATAAGCTCTTCCTTGAAGGTTTGATAGAATTCTCATGTGAAGCCATCTGTACCACAGCACTTTTTTGTTGGAAGCTTTTTTATTGTTTCTTTAATCTCAGTGCTTGAAATTGGTCTATTTAGAATTTCTGTTTCTTCCTGGTTGAGTCTAGGGAGAGGGTGTGATTCTAAATATTGATCCATTTCCTTCTCATTGTCAAATTTCTGGGCATAGAGTTTCTGGTAGTATTCAGAGATGATCTTTTGTATATCTGTGGCATCAGTTGTTATTGCCCCTTTATCATTTCTGATTAAGGTTACTAGAGATTTTACTTTTCTATTTCTAGTTAGTCTGGCCAAAGGTTTGTCTATTTTATTTATTTTACCAAAACACCAACTCCTTTTAAAATTAATTTTCTTAATAATTCTTTTGTTTTCAATTTCACTGTTCTCTGGTTTAATTTTGGAGATTTCTTTTCTTCTACTTGGTTTAGGCATACCTTGTTCTTCTTTTTCCAATACTATAAGATGGCTTGTGAGTTTGTTGATGCACTCTCTGTTTTTCGAATGTAGGCATCTAAAGCTATAAATTTTCCTCTCAAAACTGCTTTTCCAGTATCCCACAGGTTTTGGTAGCTTATGTCATCATTGTTGGTATATTCAAAGAAGTTAGTGATTTCTTGTTTTATTTCTTCCTGCACCCATCTGTCATTCAACAGAAGGTTGTTTAATTTCCATGCCTTTGTGTGGGGTTGAATATTTTTGTTGGAGTTGACTCCACCTTTAGTGCCTTGTGGTCTGATAAAGTACAAGGTAAAATTTCAATTCTTTTGATTCTGTTGAGGTTTGTTTTGTGTCCTAGGATGTGATCAATTTTGGAGAATATTATGTGGGGCAATGAGAAAAATTTATATTCTTTATCTTTGGGATGGAGTGTTCTATACATATCTATCAAGCACAGTTGTTCGAGGGTCTCATTTAAGTCCCTTATATTTTTGTTTAATTTCTGTTCAGAGGATCTGTCCAGCTCTGTAAGAGGAGTATTAAAGTCTCCTGTTATTATGGTATTATATGGTATCATATTGCTCAGAGTGTTTCAAAAGATATGTTTCAAAAATCTGGGAGCATTTAAATTGGGTGCGTATATATTTAGAATTGAAACATCTTGTATTTTTACTTTGACCAATACAGTGTGACCAACACAATGTGTCTTTTTTGAATTTAGTTATTTTAAATCCACATGTATCTGAAAACAAGATTACAACTCCTCTTTCCATCTGAATTTCATTTGCATGAAAAATTGTCTTCCAACCCTTAACTCAGATTTCTAATTTGTCTTTTGAAGTTAGGTATGTTTCCTGCAGGCAGAAAATGGATGGCTTGTGTTTTTTAATCCAGTCACCCAATCTATGCCTCTTCAGTGGGGGAATTCATTCCATTAACATTTATTGAGATAATTGATAAGCATTGTAGTGGTTCTATTCATCTTACTTTGTGAAATCCATTGCTTAGTTTGATATTTTGCATCAGTGTGGAAGCTAGGTTCTGTCCTTTAATTGCTGAGTTCTTACTTTGCTGTTGATCCATTGTGATGGTCAGTGTATAGAACAGGTTGAAGTATTTCCTGTAGAGCTGTTCTTGTGGTGAATTTCCTCAATGTTTGTATATCAGTAAATAATTTGATTTCTTCATCAATTTTAAAGCTTAACATAGCAGGATATTGAATTCTGGGCTGGAAATTATTCTGGTTAAGTAGATTAAAGGTAGATGACCATTGTCTTCTTGCTTGGAAAGTTTCATGAGAGAAGTCTGCAGTCACCCTGATGGATTTGTCCTGTAGGTCATCTGGTGCTTACTCCTGGCAGCTTGAAGAATATTTTCTTTTGTCTTGACTTTGGACAGGTTCATCACAATGTGTCTTGGAGGAGCTGAGTTAGAGTTGAGGTGACCTGGGGTCCAATATCCCTCTGAAAGGAGTATGTCAGAATCTTTGGTGATATTTTGGAAATTTTCATTATAATATTCCCTAGCATGGCTTCCATCCCCCTGGGGCATTCTTCTTCCCCTTCTGGGATACCTACCACTCATATGTTTGAATGCTTCATAAAGTCCCAGAATTCTGTCAGTGAAAGTTCTGCTTTCTCTCTCATTTTTTTCTGCCTCTTTAACTATTTGACTTATCTCAAAAGCTTTGTTTTCTACCTCTGGGATTCTTCCTTCTGCATGATCTAATCTGTTGCTGATTCTTTCTATTGCATCTTTAAGTTTCCTAATTGACTGCTTCAGTTCCTTCAGCTCTGCTATATCCTTTCTATATTCTTCATATCATTCATCTCTTATTTGATTCTGTTTTTGGATTTCCTTTT
>CAUYPK010070312.1:0-53434 GCA_963574355.1 Loris lydekkerianus
TCTTCTGCATGGTCTAGCCTGTTGCTGATACTTTCCATTGTATCTTTAAGTTCCCTAATTGACTGCTTTAGTTCCTTCAGCTCCGCTATATCCTTTCTATATTCTTCATATCATTCATCTCTTATTTGACTCTGCTTTTAGATTTCCTTTTGGTTATTTTCCACTTTATTAGCAGTTTCCTTCATTATTTCCATCATTTCCTTCATTGTTTTCATCATGTGTATTCTAAATTCTCTTTCTGTCATTCCTAACATTTCTTTATAGGTGAAATCCTCTACAGTAGCTACCTCTTGGTCCCTTAGAGGGGTTGCTCTGGACTGGTTCTTCATGTTGCCAGGGGTTTTCTGCTGATTCTTCCTCATGAGTGATTTCTTTTATCTGTTCCTTGCCCTAATTTTCCTTTCACTTCCTCTTGCTCTTTAAGTTCCCGTGCCTGTGGACTAAGGTTTTGATGAGTCTTTTTGGCATAGGACCAGAAGGATGAGAAGGTTGAAGAGCATGAAGGGACAAAAGAAAGAAAAAGAAAGAAAGAATGAATGAAAAGAAAATAGAGAAAGGAGAGAGTGTGGGTAGAAGGGAATATTGACAAAAAGAAGAGAGGCACAGAAAGAGGGAGACAGGAGCAGTATAGGTGTACAGTAGGGTACTTTGACCCAACCTTTAAAAAATCCCCAACCACTGGGGGTGCTGGGTTGGGTGGTTTCCTTGAGGTCAGCATCTTTTTGCTATCTTGATTGGACATAGTACCCCACCTCCACCAAGTAGAGATGAAAGACAAACATGCTATAAATCAAACCAAAACAAGCAAACAGAAAACTTTACGGGATAAAATTGGGTGAAAACCCAAATAATAGGGATAGAAACACTAGCAAAAATGAAGTTCTAATTATTGGAAAAAAGCAGCAATGGGAAATTATATTTAAACTAGAAAAATGGAGAAAGAAAAGAAAAGAAAAATCTGTACAGAAAAGGTTGAAATTAAAAAGCAAAACTATAACAAAATAAACAAAAAACAAACAAACAAGAAAACCAACCAAAAACAAAACAGTATATATATCTTGTTGAATATTGTCTGGCAATAGGTGGTCTTGTGGGGTATGGGATGTTAATCACAATGCTGATACAACTGGAGGCCTCCACTGATTTGTCAAAGCCCACAGGGTGGAGACCCTAAATCTCTCCTCAGTCCTCTTAAAAGGCACTTTAAACTTCTAAATTTGGCTTAGCAGAAGCTTTCCCAGGACAGTCCTTATCACTGGGATCACTGCTGAAGTGGCTATCCACTTACCCAGTGTGCCAAAACAGGTCTCACTCTGCCCCTGAGGGTTAAGGTGGTAAGGCGGCTCAGTCCTTGCCTTTAGGCTGCTCAGTCACTGGGTTACTAGCTCCCACCCGATCCTTGCTCTGTGACCCTGAGAGCAGAGCTTGCTGGGGGCAGTTCTCTCACAATGGCTCCCTACAGCCCACAGCCAAACACTATTAGCTCCATCTGGCTCAGCGGCTCAGTCTGGGGCCCTAGACAGCACCCAATGTTCTCTGCACTCCTGCTCAAACTCTCCCCAAGGCAGTTCAACTGAATGCCAAGTCCAGCAACACCAAAACAGTTCACAGGTAAGGTCTTTCCAGTCTGCAGTCTCCTTGCTGCTGTACGTACAGCTGCTGGTGGGATTAGTCTGATAGAACACACACAACCACTTGCCAGTTTTCCACTGTTTTTGTCCTCTTCTTGGGGTCCAGAAGTCTCTCACTGACTCCCTGTATCCTCAAAGGGATGATTATAGACAGATCCCACCAGCCAGAGATGCCTGGAGTCTTATCTTCCCAGACTCATGGTGCCCAGTTGCAGGGAAGTTGTTACTTGGCTGCCATCTTGCTCCTCCCCCTCTGCTATTTGAAAAATTTTACTATGCCTTGTTTTCTATTTGTAAATAGGAGAAAAATGTGGATAACAAATAAGTTATGCCTGAGAAAAAAAGATGACGAAGAAAGAGGGTGGGATCTGTGAAGTCAGAGCAGGGAAAAGGCATTCCGCAGACAGAAAGAACACAGTGAAGGCTGGGAATGTGGGGACACCCACTTCTGGAGATGATCAGGAAACGGCTGTGTGCTGGGGATTGCCACTGAGGGTCTCTGGCCCTCACTGGCACATAGGGCAGCACCACACAGGATCAGGCAGAAGAAAAGGGAGGAGAGCCCCAAACAGAGGAGGATCGGGACCAGAAGGGATATCTTCAAAGCTTAGAGTTTTACAGTTGGGGATCCTGTTGAAGCACCAAGACATGGAACAGACAAGGGAAGATCTGGGGACATGGAGGAACTCTGGCCAGCAGGAGAGGTGCAGAGAGTAATGGAAGGGGAGTCAGCCCGAGTGGAGGAGCACAAGGACTTAGGGCCCACTTGGACCTTAGACACTATGGTTATTGCAGTGGGTCCTGGGAATAGTGGTTCTCGAAGTCACCCAGACCTTCAAGTCCAAATCTCTGAGGGTTGGGTTTTGGAACCCTCATTTAACCATACTCTCCTGTGATTGTCAGGGATGCTGAAATTTGAAAACCAATGGTTTAGATATAATCAAGCCCACTGTCTTTGTTTTCAAATGGGAAAACTAAGACACAGAGAGGCTGAGCCACTTGCCCTGGGTCACACAGGAAGTGTGTGGTAGAGATAAGCTAGAAGCCAGGCCCTCTATCCCCTGGAGTGTCCAAGGCTCTGTATCTTTCTATTCTTTTCATCCTGAAAGGTGGCCTGGTCAGGCTTTGGGGCCCTTGGTACATTCACGAGGTTACCTGAAGTCCACCTCCCTGCCATCTCTCCAGCTCGCTGCCCTCCAAGAAAACAGCAGGTGTGGAGCTTTTAGGGAATAGATTTAAGTTCTTATATCTCTCATTGGTTTCCTTTAAATCAATTTCCTTAAGTCAATTTAGAATCTACTTTGGCAGAAATATTAGCTGGTTAATTCTGAGTCTTTTCCATCATTGCAGAGTTTTCTCAGCCAGGTGAGGTTTTTCTGGTCTCTTCTGCCTGAGGTGGTATCTAGTAGAAGTCCAGGCATCCTCTGGGGGGCCCTCTCCCCATCATGAGGCCTCTCTCAGGCCACCAGCATGAGTCTCAAGGGCACACGTAATGTTGGCTGTGCTGGGGCCTGCGGTGGTTGGGAAATGTCACAGGATGCCTGGTCCTGTCTGTTAGACCCCACATCCAACCTCCTCTGCTGCTCAGCACCCGGAACCCAGTGCTGTGCAACTATGGATGGAGAAGGATGCAGTGTGCCCAGCCTACCTAACGGGTCAGATCTACCATTTCTAGCTTCTTTTGGTGCAGAGCATGTCAGAAGGCCAATCCTTCTTTGAGAACCAAGGCCAGCAGCCACTCAATTGCTTCTCTCTCTCCCCCACTCCCCTCCCTACCAGTTTCTACTCTACATCTAAGACTCCTCCACTCCCCACCCTATCTCTAGACAGTTCTCATCTCCTCTTGAGTTGAGATCAAAAATAGCTACCAAGCATCCCCTCCAAATCTGGTATGGCTTTGAAAGCTCAAACGGCCAAGAGATGTCCCTGTCACTTGCTGCTTCTGCAGCCACGTGCCCGACAGCAGTGATCTGGCTGGCCAGAGCCAGACGAGGCACCGGGACCAAAGGAGGATGAGCAACACATGGACCAAGGGTTTGCAGAGTCAGCCTTTCACCTGCCACCCAGATGCTCCCGCTGCCCCATCCCCTGGCCTCCTGCAGGAACTCCTGGTCTCCACTGCCTGTACAAATTCCCTGGGACCAGACCAAGGGCCACCTCCTCCCAGAGCTCCTGGATTGCTCTGAGAAGCTTGTCTTCATAGCCCCGAAGTTCTAACATTCTCAACATCCGCAACTGTATAGCCCGCTTGCCTAGTTATTTCAGGAGTGTAAGAGTAGTGCGTGCCCATGGGCACTCATGCACTGTGTGTCACCTGCCCCTGTGGACTGAAGCCTCCACCCCTTCTGACTGGTCCAGGACCTAAGGAAGCACTGTCATTGTTGATCAGGGCATAACAGAAGCACCCAGCCACAACATCAGGCCTGAGCTGGGCCCCAACCCTGACTCATGAAACTATTCTGGGGGAATTAATCCTCTTTCTCAGTTTTCTTGTCTGCAAAATTAGGAAGGTAGACCTCACATTCTTCAAGATGCCTCTGAGCTACGTAATCCATCTAATCATAGCACCAGAACTGTGACTCATCCCGAATTCCCATTCCCACCCCTACCCCAGCCCTGGGCTCTGTGCTGGACAATTGAGAATTCAATAAATACTTAGCTAACTGATGTAAGCAAAACACAAAAGTCACTGATAGGGACGTTAAGCTTCCAAAAAACACAGAAGCCATCCATAGTATCTCTCTCTCATGAATTCTCTCAGAGGGCAGAAAGCATAAATAAAGTAGGCAGCCAATTTTTTTTTCTCTTTAAAGTCAAAGACCCATAAATCATGCATGTGCAAATTCATTTCATAATTAACATCACTCGGTGTATGTCTGTGAAAGTTGTGCTTCAGCTGGGTGAGATGTTCTGCTAATTAAAAGCTTATTTTATGATGGGAATCATTATGCGGAAGCTACTCCACTCACACTAGTTTAGTTTTTTTTTTTTTTTTTAATGACCCATAGTCTCTGCGAACGTCAACTGTTGGGGCCACACAGCTCAGGGCTTATTAGATAGTAACACCTAACACTGTGAGTCCCCCAGAGCTTCCATTTCCAAATGCAGCCAGCAGCAAGTGTGTTCTCAGAGTCACAAAGAATGCATGCAGAGAGCCTCAGAGCTGAAAGGGAACCAGCAGGCATTGTGAGATAAGTGAGTGGCAGAGAGGGAAAGGAATCTGCCTAGGACCTCCCAGCAGATGGCAGAACCCAGTTTGAGAACCCCACTTCCCAACAGTCCTCAAACTTTCGCCCACTCTCCCTGGCCCCCATGTGGCACGCGTCCACGCAGCCCTGGTTGTCTTGGGAGCTGGGGATTTGATTATGGTGCTTGCCCATGATGATGGCCTGCTCAGCAGGTAAGCCTGCTCACCGCTTTGCTGAGCACCCCCTGGAAGCAAGAAAATTGGAAAGAGAAAGCTGGGATGGAGTCTTAACTATTTTAATAATGTTCAGTACCATGGCTGTTGCCAGGAGATTAGTAGGGCAATGTAATGGTGAGTAATTTTTCCTAAGAATTCCATTAACAAAATCAAATGGGCAGAAGAGGAGGGAGCGGGGGAGATGGAAATTTTTCCGGAGGCTTCTTGGAAAGGGGTTTCTAGGCTCCCTTAGGCCTTCTCCTCTCTTTCCTTATCCTGCCTATCATCCTTGAGGGAGCAAGGTAAAGAGAGCAGGGGGACTGAGTTCAAGTCTCTAGCCAAAATCTCCCTCACTGAATGGCCTTTGGCCAGTAGCTTAACCTGGCTGTCAGCTTCCTCACCTGCATGTAGGGATAACCACGAAGGGCTATTCTGAGGACCACAGACAATGTATTATAAAGGGTTTAGCATGGACCATTTAAATGGTCCCGGATAAATTGCCTGTCATGGGTTTTCTCTTCAAATCTCTCTCTCTAGCCCACCCAAACCTGTACTGTCCGCTTCTTATGCCTCAGTTTCTACATCAGGAGCATCCTCTCCGCATGCTGGGCCAGGGTCATGTGCCATAGGGCAAGGAGGGAGAAGGAAAGACATGGTCCCTGCTCTCTAGGCACTCACAGGGAGTTGGGGAAGCCAGACATTGGTGCCCACTTCTCTCTAGCCAGGCAGCAGAGTTAAGATGCTACAGAGTGCACTCCCAGCCAATATTTATATCAATCTATCTCAAAACCCTGGGAGAAAGGGGCTACAGTATTCATTGACAGATGAGGAAACTGAGGCTCAGACATGTTGTCATTTGCCCTAGGCCACACAGTGAGTCAGTAGCAGAGTTTAAAATGGAGCTGATTTGAAATCCCAAATTCTTTCTCCAAAATCCGTTACTTACGTCTGATCTCAACAGTTTCGCTTATCATTTTCTATTTGATTTGGTTGTGCTATCAATAAGGCTGTAAGCTCCTTAAGGGCAGATTATTTATTGAACTTTCTATCTTCCATGAAGATAGTGCACGTAGTAGGTGCTCTTGCTGAGACCCTTCAAGATACCGTTTCTTTAATGAACCCAGACTTTCTTAGAGTCACCCTTTTCCCTTACCCTGCAATCTCCTCTCTCTCTTTCTCATACGCACACATACACACACATTTTGCAAAATCTAGTAACAACCAGTTTAAAAACATACTAAAAACAGAAAATTTATGTAGCATGACCCAAATTGAATTATACATTACAGCACTATAATTGATTTTTTAGAAGAGAGATTAAATTTATTTTATGCCTCACTAACTAACAGCTAGATTTACCTAATTGCTTGGAGTGCAGAGTTAGTATGATTCATTAAACCCCATACATGCTTGGGTACACTGCACACTGAGCAAAGCTTCCCTGCTCACGGCAATTAACAAGGAGAAACCCAAGGCCGCACCAGTAATTGACGAGAACAATGCAGCCTGAAGTTTGCTGTGGGTGTTTTATTAAGTTCTTTGAGCAAAATGCAGATACTGCATTCTGGTAAAGCATCTCCAACAAATCAGAAACAAGTCTCTCTGGCTCTCATTCTCTCTCCTCTCTCTACCGTGATGGGGAGGGAAGGTAGAAAAGAAAGGGGGAAAAAGGCAAAATGTAAGCCTTATCTTGGTTTAATTACATCAATCATAACAGTTCTTTAAAAAATCCTCACCAGCATCTGACAGCGTGCAGGCAAAGTCAGTCAGCCTGACAAAGAGTGAGTTTGGGTGGAATCAGGGAGCGCTCATTCAGTAATTATATACACATTATCAAAAAGGTAGCAATTTAGGAAAACTGAAAAAAAATATGCTAATTTTTGATAGCAAGAGAAAATTAGAACTCTCTGAACCATTTATTTATTAATTATTATTAATAATGAAGAACATTTCCAAGTGGCATACGTTCAAATAGCAAGTATGATTTCCCTTATCAGAGCCTATGCCTGTCTGGACGTGTTTGTGGGTTCTGTAGACATCACACACTCACACACACCATTTCCACCTCATTCAAAGCCACACTTGAATTTTTCACACTCACTCCCAAGACCAGTGAGATGTATATTCTGACTGGTCTATCAGCAAAACAGATTACCTTGTTCCATCTATATCAGACTTTGTTACACACTTTTACAGTTATGGAAGCCGATAAAGAAATGCTCTCACATCCCTTAACCAAATCCCTAGGATTCCTGTGCCTATATTTGGGGGTTGGAGCAATTTTCTTTGCTCTGAGAGAGGAATTTAAGAACATAAAAATGTCAGCCATGGCTTGTGTCTTCCAGGAATGGACAATGTAATTGGGGAGCCAAGATGAACTCGATGTCATTTATGTTGCTATGAGACACACTCTCCCTTAGTCTGGATTCCTCTCAACAGTGGGCATCCCACAGCCCAGCTAAAGCCAGGAATGAGGAATGAAAACCTCACCCCAGCTGGACCAATCACAGTCTCTCTCCAGGGAATCTGAAACTGAAACAGGCATCACAGAGATTGGTGGCTATTTGGAATTGAGGCACACAGGGTACCACACTCCAAAAAGACATTCCCTCGACTCCATCTTCTGAGGTCTCCAAAGCTACATAGGCACAGAAATTCTGCTTTTCCTTCAATTCTGTAAATGCCCCAGCATCCTTTTCCCAAATCCTCTTTTTATCATAAGTCCTGCTGAGTCAGTTTTAGTTATTTACATTCAAAAGCACTGCCTGAAACCCAAGGCCAAGGAAGTGTAGCACAAGGCAGGTGAAGGCTGGTTCTTTAGGCACCTGCTAGGGGATTCAGGAATTGGGGGATGGAGGAGCTGACCAGGTCTTTAAGGGGCCTCGACTCCAAAGGTCATCTGCAACCTGACTTCTCATAAGGCTGGTGGATGCCACATTGTGGCCCTGCTCCCTTAGTCTTTGGCGTGTGAGATCGAGAGCTTCTGCTTCTGTTGAGTTCCTAAGCCTTCTGCTGCTGTGCACATCCCACTCGGAGACCACACTTTTGTCCAGCCTGTCATTTGAGGGGAGAGGGGTTTTAAATGACTCATTCAAGGCCATAGAGCTGACTCAACATATAAGGAAGACTTGACACTGGACACTGACCCCCTTCTGTTTTTATTCCTATTGCATCATGACTCATTCCAAAAAGTCCTAGGGTAGTCCCCACTGCAGTGTCACTCAGATGCTCTCCCATCCATCACACTACTGTGTCTGAGGATGGGGAGGGCCATTTCTTTCTTTCTAAGGGCAGGAATTCTGGAGATCCCCTCAGCACAGCGCAATATCAGGGGCTTGGACAGCTTAGTGCTAACTCCTAGGAAAGCTCGAATTCCCTTATGGGAGGTCACCTCCCACAGTCAGGGCAGGTGCTTGGGATCCCAGGGTCCTGGCCTAGGCCTGTACACTCTCCTCATTCAGGCCCAGACTCCAGCAGAGTCCAGGCTGGAGGCAGTAAGCCCCAGTGAGGCCATGATCACAGGCGCCTGCCTCTCCTGGCCCCAGACACTCGGTCAGACCAGGTGTGCTGGACACTGCACCATCCCCTCAAATCCACATGGTCCTGCAGAGCAGCCTGTCAGCCTCATCTGACAGACAGGGAAACTGAGGCTCAGGAAGGCCACATGATGGCCCTGAGCCAGAGACCAATGAAGCAGCAGAAGCCAGTTTGAATCCAGCCCATCAAACAAAGCTCAGAGACTTCCCTCTACACCAATCCCGGCATGACCCCCAGCTTCCCAGAAGCTGGTGTCCTGAGGTCTGGCCTCCATCACTCCCATGGCGCTGGTGGTTATGCAGCATCTGGGATCTGAGCCCCGTGTCTGAGGCCCACAAGGAGACCTGGCCCCTGCCTCTGCCTTCAAGGAGCCTCTAGTCTAAGTGGGAAAACAGCTTAATGCCCTGGAAGCCACCACCCATGCCTCTCCCCCTCCTAGCCACCCTTCCCCCAACAAGTCCTAAGTGACCTCCTGGACATAGTCCCAGAGAAAAGGCCTTGTCCCTGGACATGTGTGTGAAGGGGGCTGCTGAGGAGAGAGACATCTCCCCCAATTCAGAGCATTCATTCATTCAGTGAGCATGTGTGGAGGCCAAGGTGTCATGCCCGTGCTGGTGGCCACAAGGGATGCTAAGACACAGCCTCTGTCCCTGAGGCAGCTCCCAGTGCAGGGATTTGGCCCTTCTCTGTGAGGGTCTTGAAGACTCATGTTAAGGAAAGGATAGAGAGCAGCAAGTGAAAAGCCCTGGCTTTGGAGCCAGAGACCTACTCTGGTGCCTTGTTGTCTATTATGTTTCAGCATCACTTTCCCTTTCCAGAACTCTGTTTCTACATCTGCAAAGGGAAAGGTAGAAACAGGTAAAACCCATGTTTAGCTCAAAAACAGTGACGATGTGCAGACTTCCTGCAGGCAACCAAGTGCCCCTGGCAGTGTGGGGGAGAGATTTCCTTACTTCCCCACCTGTGGTGGGAGGGCTCACCTACCATTCCCCTATCTGGGCCCACCCCTTTCCTTGTTTTCTGCCTCCATTCCAGCCCATCCACAGCTAAGGCTAAGGATGGATTGCAGAGAGACCAGAAAGCCGAGTAGCACGTTCCCGAACCACCACAGCCTCAGGCTCAAGTCAACAGAACTCATCGTGTCTTGGCCTCCCAGCTGCCCCTCTACCTCCGCCCTTTGATAAAATACTGTGTGTGTGTTTGTGTGTGTGTGTGTCTTCCTCAAGGCTCCCCAGTCCTTCACACCTGATAGTCCCCTGGTCCCCCATGCTGCAACCAGCTAGATCCTATCAATAGAAGCCAGAGGCTTTAAGAAAGGACTGGGAAAAGGGTTGGAGAAGAACTGGAAGGGACTCCTCTAGGGCAATCTGTGCAGCCATTGGTCACTGGCTGTTGCTAGGCAGGCCATGCCAGGGGGAGGGAGACTGGGCAAAAAAAAGGGCAAATCAACAGAGGCCGGTCAGTTAAGGTTTAAAGAAACCAATCAACATAAGCCAGCTAGGTTTGACGGACCCAATCAGTGTTCACCAGCAAGGTTTGGGCGGGCAGACAAGGCATAAAAGCCCCAAATAGGCAAGCTGTGGGACAACTCGTTAGGGACGCCTTCCCTTGTGTTGTAAGCTTTTCTGTTCTCTAAAACCTATTGCTGTATTGCTTCTGCTTGCCCGTGGTCTATGAATTCATTATTTGATTCCTGAGACCAAAACCTAGCAAGGCCAAAAGAAATCTGGTATCAATATTGCCAGGGTGGACGGCTCTGAACTGTCCCTTTCTTCTCTAAGCTCAGGCACAAGAAAAAAAAAAAAAATCATTATTTCATGGGGCTTTTGTGAAGACTAAATGACACACTTTTCATATAATACCTAAATTATTAGTTATTTTTAATGTTAGGAGTCTGCCTCTCTCCGCCCCACACACATACAACTTTCACTTTCACCCTATAAAGGTTCTAGAAAGGTTTTCAAACATACCCACGATTCAACAGTGGGATCAGGGGCCAGAGTTTTCTCCCTTAGCCAGAAAGACAATCACTGTCATGGAGCTCTCCATAGCGAAGGGCTCTTTTATAATTATTGCTTCAGTGACAGACACAAGATTTTTGTTTGCTCCTCCCTAAAGACCTGTTGAATTCTGTGTTTTAATATAACTAGCCCAATTCCTAGGTCCAGAAAGGATGTGTTTTGATTGGGAAAGCAAAGGAGGGGCAGGGTAGTTATCTTTCTTGCCACAGTTCCACCAAGGATGAACCCCAAACCAACCTAGGGGTCTCTTGACCTTCTGTCGAAGGCAGAGGGGCTTCCTTCTTCCCCATGCCCCAGCTCCCAGGACCTGCCAGCCCATTTAAGAATTAAGAAACAACCTTCCTTCCTGCCGAAAGTTTCTTTAGCTCATTCCCATAGAAGCTGGAGACTCAGAAAGCAAATGTAGCACAAGCAACCCCATCCAGGGAAAAATCATAGGTAATAGACACCACTATTTAGTTTTTGAGCAGAGAAACCATTCTAGAAGTTCCTCAGTTCTTGCCTAGGATAAATGTTAGCTGTGATCCAGATTAAAACATCACCAAGAAAGCAGATAGAAACAGCACACAGAAAAAAGAGAGTGACAACTTTCATCTGTGTAGAGCCGCACAGTTCCTTGAAAATTTCACCTTCCATTTCATCTCCAAAGCAACCCTGTGAAGCAGGTGGGGCCCCTTATCCAAGGCCACCTCCATTAGCCAGTGGCCTGACAGTTCTGGTATTGACCTCCATCGACTTCCTCTCCAGCTACACTCATTTCAGGCAGATGGGGTCGGAACACGGTAGGCGGAAGGGACCTCAAAAGCTGTGCCATCGACTTTGGGTTTCAATGAGAAATCACCGAACATCAAGGCCTTTGTTCTGTAGCACACCTGGAAAGCCACGATGAATGAGAGCTTTTCTATGTGAAATCAACCCATGGCTCCCTGTGCATTAACACTGCCAGCACAAAGATACGTTGGCAGCATAAACAAACCTGAATCACTGGTGAATGGGGGAAATTTAAGGCATAAATTCCATCTTTCCTGCTCACAGCCTTGACATAATTGAAATCCACTTGCTCTCAAAGAGGAACTAGCTAAGAGTTGAAGTAACATTTAAAGAAAGTCTCAGGAATCTCTTTATTTTGTCCTTCCATCCTTGGTGGAACTATGGCAAGAAAGATGTCTAAATTGGCCCTATTTATATCTCTGTAAAGGCCGTTTCTTCATTCTGCAGAAGCTCCAGCCTCGTAAGTAACAGGTTTGGAAAGAAACTTGTGGAGGGGTCTGATGACTGCACAGAAACTTGGGGGACATCTTTTGATCGAGAAAGCAGGAAGGGGGCAAAAGTGAAGAGTTATCAAAAGGGGCATTATGGAACTTTTACTGGCTAATTAATGCATTTAGTGGGAACAGTGTTGGGTGTCAATGCAGCGTAATGACAATTTAATCTAGTTGGCTAGATGTCTGTGGCTTTCCAGGAGGAAAGAAAGAAGGACCTGCGTGAGCAGTTAATCACTCTGTCTTTAGCCAAACTTCATTTAAAATTTCACCATGTTCCCTAAACTGTGCCAAGGGATGGTGTCATGTGCTTCAGTGAATCATTAGTAACCAAATGTAAAACAAGAAGGAAACCCAGTTTTTCTTCCTCTTCTTTTGACTTTGAATTTCTGCTTACACGTGACTCAGACCAATGGTGGGGCCTGATCAAATCATAATGGCAGCAACTAGTCATTGGGTGCTCCTGTGGGAGCCACACACCTGGCTCCATTCTAAGTGTTCCCAGTTCTGCTTTGGTGGTGGGGAAACTGAGGCTCAGGGGGATTAGGAGACTTGCCCAAAGTGGTCATTAGAGATGAAGTGGGGCTCTAAACTCCATTCTGTGTGACTGACTCCAAAGTCCATTTTTTCCCACCAATATTCCCAGAGAGCAGACCCCAGAGAGCAGTAGGCTGCCTGCCATTCCCCCTGAGAACGTGCTCTGTCTGAGGCCCTCCTGTGTTAGCTGTGCTCTGGTATGTCTGGCAGGCTGCTGAAGAGAAGCTACTACTACCCTATACACCTGACACCTCTGTCTATAATCCTTTCAACCTAGGTGTAGAATCTTGATGAAGACCCATTCTACAGGTGAAAAACTGAGATCCAGAGGGATCAAGGACTCATTAACCCTTAGATTGAATGACTGAACGAGGAGAACACTTCCCAGATTTGGTTGGTATGAACTCTAAATTTAAGTTGGCTGTAAAATCCAGCACCTCTGCTCTTTCTCTCCCACTCTTAAGAAAAAGCAACTTTTTTTATTATCTGCTTTGACAGATGGTGAAATGGAAGACTGGTGGGTAAAAAGCCCATTCTAGGGTTCTGAGATAACAGATATTTAACTAATGTGAAGCTTTGCAAGCAGATGAAGTACAAATTAACAATGGTTGACCACAAGTGTAATCATACACACACACCCCTACATGCCCCTCCAGGAATTAATGATATAACTTTAAATAGAACATGCAGTGTTAGAGAAGGATGCATGATATTTGTTTCCTTCCTTCCCTCCTTCCTTCTACGGTCTGAATGTTTATGTCCTCGAAAGGGGATGGTATTTGGAAGGTGTTTAGGTCATGAGGGTGGAGCCTTCCTGAATGGGATTAGTGGCCTTATGAAAGGGACCCCCAGAGAGACCCTTGTTCTTTCTATCATATGAGGTTGAAGCAAGAAGGCACCATCTGTGAGCTAGAAGTAGGCCCTCATTAGACACTGAATCCACCTTGACCTTGGGCTTCTCAGATCCCAGAACTGTAATAAACAGATTTTTGTTGTTTTTAAGCTACTCACTTAGGTATTTTGTTATGGCAACCTGACAGAATTAAGAACCAACCTTCCTTTCTCCCTCCCTCCCTTCCTTCCTTTCTTTTTTTCTTTCCTTCTTTTTTTCCTTTTTGGAGGAAGCTTTAAAAGAGGCTATTTACTGTCTCCAGGCTGAGAGATAGATTGATAGTAAATAACTTGCTTTTCAGGATTTGTACTGGAATTTGAACTCAGGTTGGCTTGGCCCTGCCCTATATCCCAGTTTTCCGAGCAGGAGTCCCCTATCCACTCCCCCTTTGCTGTGTGTGCCCACTGGCTTTTTCATGCTTACAGTTGCACCTTTCTTGGTCATGATGGGCATGCCCAGCCCTCGCTGGGCAACCCACCCAATCTCACTTTCTCAAAGGTAGAACCCAACTTTCTTCACCCAGAAGAAATTCTCTAAATAGAATTTCAAATAGATTTAAAAACCAGACTCCCCACATGGAACCAATAGTGTTACATGCTGTCTGGTTTCACTCATGAGCTAAGTGTTACTTAAGATCTGTGCTCCAGTCCCAGTCTAGTTTTATTGAGGACATTCTCAAGCTAAAGAATTTCAAAAGGAAGCCAGCTCTGCAGCCAGGGACCCCTTGAATCTGTCACTTGACACCTTCCCTGAAGCCAAAGTGGTGCTCAGAGCAAAGCTAGTTCCTGAGTGAGGAGGGATAATGGAAAGAGGAAAACTGAGAAAGAGGGAGAAAGAACAACACGCTCCTGCTCTTGTCTGAAGACAGACACAAAGCCTGATGGGCTCCATGAGGTGTCAACTGTCTCAGGCCTTGAGGGCCCAACACCAGGTTTTGTGGCCCACATGCCCACTGCACTAGCCATGTCCAAGTTGGCTCTGTCCTGGACCCTGTGTATCTATCACCACTATGACCCCCTGCCGTACTGCCCTCTGCAAAGGTTTAGGGTGGGGAGAAGGGAGACCAACCGCATCTTTGGCTGAATGGATGGAAGCATCAACTCCAGAAAGGAAAAGAGTCAACAGGCTCTTTCATGAGAAGATTAAAAATAGACACATCAGGAAATTAAATTAAGCCAGATGATGAAGAAGTCTTAGAGAGAAGGGGTATTCTCTGTCCTCCAGAACATTGACTTGTTCCATCAGTGGAAATAAGCCGGTGTTGACAGAGACACCCCAAATAACACTTAATAGGCCGTAGTGAAGTCACATGAAAGCAGAGATGTGCTTTTGGGTGAGGCAGAAAGGGTTGACAGATGAGGGACCTGGCTTCAGGGCTACGTGAACGTGTCTCCTTCTGTTCTGCTGCTCAAAAGGTAGACAGAGTAAAGCTGGCTTCCAGGGTCCTGGGTAGAATTGGGGCTCTGCGCTTTAATTCCCATCCTCTATTCCCTACAAAATTTCTAGAAATGGAAAATAGCTTCCTACTGACAACTAAGAATCTGTCTGTGGCCCAGGGCCCTCTCAGAATATGCCTGGTCCCACCTCCCAGAATCAGTCCTCAAGCCTC
The DNA here is from genome assembly GCA_963574355.1 of Loris lydekkerianus. Lineage (NCBI taxonomy): Eukaryota > Metazoa > Chordata > Mammalia > Primates > Lorisidae > Loris > Loris lydekkerianus. The sequence goes on from CAUYPK010070312.1 coordinate 14,893, forward strand.
TGCCCAAGTTGCTGTTTGCTGCCTCCAATCCTGCCTCTCCCTCAAGGACCAACTCAGCCCCTGCTGCCCTCACCCTCCATCAGGCAGCCCCCTGGCTACTTTTGGCCACATGGCCTCACCTCCTCTGCACATTCTCAGCTCGACACGTCATGCCAGAGTCACTCTAGGGATTGTGGGTCCATGCTGGCTGTGTCATAGGCTTCTGAAGACAGGGCCCAAGTCCACATTTTGTATATTTCTGATGCCAAGTCGGGGCTCCAACAACAGAGGGAGTCTAGGTTTACCTAACCCCCAGCATAGTCAGAGTCACTCTCTAGGAATTGTGTTTGAGTTATCCAAACACTTTCAAAGATCTTCTCTTCTATGACCAGCTTCATGACCCTCTGGGACTATGTTTCCCATTTTATAGGTGAGCAAACTAAGAGTTGGAGAGTCAACACTTGCTCACAAATTTTTGACAAGGAGGTGAGAGAGCTGAGCCTTGAACCTGGGCCTGTCACATACATCCAAGTGCTTCTTCATGGGCAGCTGTCAGCCTCCCACTCCCACATGTGCCCCAGCTGGGTTCAGACAGAGTTCAGGGCACTCACCACTCCCAATGTGGCCTGCTCTTGAGGACCCAGGGCTCTGTCTGAGGAGCAAAACTGGGGCAGTTAGAAGCAGGTCTCCAGGATGGGGAGTCAGAGACCGAGGAAACCTCCTCCTGGCCCGACGCTTGGGTCATATAGCTGACCACAGAGACATGCCTGTTTCCCTCTTGGTCCCCTGCTGAGTTTTGGACACCCCTGGGTTCTCCCTGTGGTCTTAACATTTCCAGAAGGAATTATCTAGAGACTCATAAAATAGCAATAAATCCCTCTGATTTTTGCATTTTCACATGCCCAAATGAGCTATCACGGGATTCCCAGTAAGTCAGCCTCAGCCTAGTTACAGATAACCAAGGGATTTTCAGTCTGGAAAGCCTGCATTTCTATGGAGGTGGCTGCAATCCAGAACAGAGGCTCTTCCTCGTGGGTCTACCAGGCTGCAGGGGCCTGGAAGAGGAAAAGCACAGGATTGGAGACATTCCTGAACAGATACACATAGAGCATCTACTGTGTGCCGGGAATGGTGCTGAGTTCTGGGGATACAGAAAAGGGAAATATGTTGAAATCCATGGGGCAGGCCAAGTTCTGAGGTAATGAATGAGAATCCCAGGAGGATTCTCAGGGCCCTGCAGGACTGTAGAGGAGGGGGTCTGTCAGCTTGGACACCTTGGAAGGCTGCTTGGAGGAAGCCCTGCCCAAGAGTTGAATGTGCACATGCCCAGAGGCCAGAGAGAGCTAGTGGAGAGGGGCTGAACACAATTCCTTTTGCTGGGGCCCAGGACTGTGGCATGTATGTGGGGATGGGAGTCACTGATTGAGAACAGAAACCATAACTAGGCAAAGCCAAGTTAAAACCAGACTCCAGAAGTTACCCAGCCTCAGCAAACTCCATCTCTTTCAGGTTCAGTTGGCTCAGCTCTACATAAATGACGATCATTCCTACCTCACAGGTGAGTATGAGGATTCAACATGCCCAGGCGTCAGTGCCCACAGGGGTCTGGCCCTTCCCCATACCTGTCCTTCCCCCTGCCTGCTAAAGGACAGGCACAGCCACCAATCGGCAGGGCCAGTCTTTTCTAAGCCTGAATGCTTTATTGCCTAGAGCCTGGTGTGGCCCTGGTGCCCCAGAGCCTCCCTAGCTACCCTCTCTGCACAGTCCCCATCTCCAGCTGCAGATTGGGACACAAAAAATTCCACGCCAAGGGTGGACCAGACGGTCCCCATACTTTGCAGACAAAAAAGGACACCTAAGCATGGCCATGGGGTTGTGACCAGAATAGTCTGGGAGTTGGGGGTATAGAAGTCAAATTCTTACTCCCAAAGGTAACCAGAGCTAATTGAGATTTTGCTAACAGGACCTAGGCGGTCCTCCTTCTCAAGGTTTTTGAGGTGTTTTGTTTTTATTTTTAGCTCAGTGTGGAGAGCTGCCAGCCCCTGCCTATGCCCTGCCTGGGGACTTCCTTCCGCATCACTTCCTACATCTAGCATCTCAGTTCTGTCTGCCTCCGATGTTGTCCCTTCCCACCACCTGCAAAGCCATTGCTCTTGTCCTTGGCTTTCACCTCCTCTTGGACCCCGGCCTCCTAGCAGGCCTCTTTCTCTTGCTCTCTCCAGGTTTGGCAGCATCCTCCATAAGGAAGGCAGATGATGCTGACACCCTAATTAGAGAGCCAGGCTTTTGAGAAATACAAGCGCAGACCCCACCTCTGGAGTAACTAATTTGGGCTGGAATACAGGACATTGGAGGGTAGATTCAGGGACCCCACTGTTAGAAACAAACCACAGACAGCCCTGAGGCCAGTCTATGAAGTGCCGTTCTGATTGTCTGATATTGGCTGTGACTCTGCTTCCCAAGATCCTGGGCTTTTACAGTGGCCTAGTCTGCTGCAGGGTTAAAGGGCAGGGCTACAAGGTGAGAAGTGGGCCTTCCAGTGAGGGGCGGGGCTCCAGAATTCTCAACTGGTGCAACTTCATCCCCATCTGTTTTCCACGTTGTGGGCAAGAAGGGAGCGGAGCATATGAGGATGACATGCTAGTAAAATGTGTGCTTATAAGTTCTCAAAATGAATTAGAGAGCTGTTAAAGGATTCTGGTCCGGGGAGGAGGCTGCTACGGCCTGATTTGGGAGACAGGGCAGAGAAGATGAACTGTAGAGGTCAGGGCACTATTAGGAGTCTATTGTAATAGTTCCGGTGAGGGCCGATGCTGTTCCTAATAAGGCTGGGGTGGGGGTTGTGGAAAAGCAAGGAGTGGAGATGACACTTTCTGGAGGCAGAATAAAGCGCTTACACTTGGCAGTGGTTTACAGGTCTTAGCTCCCCTGCTAAGTTTCTTGAATGGTAGGAACTGTGTACCCTCCACCTGCCCGTCCCTCATGCTATCTACCACAGCTAGTGCCTTGCAAGGCACAAGTGCTTTCAAAGTGCCTGCTGTGTGAATGAACAAGGAGGCAGATCCTGCAATTCCCAAAATTAAAATCCTTACTCATGGGAGCGATCCTAACCTCTCCACTAGCTAGCTGCATGATCTTGGGCAAATAGCTAAGGTTGAGCCTGAGGTTGGCTCAATTTCTTCATCAACAAAGTCAAAATAATAAGAGTACATCTTTCATAAGTTGATGTGAGGATTGCATACATATAAATAAAGTGCTCAGGACATTGCCTGGCAGCACATATATGTTAAATACTGGATAAAGGCAGCAATCACCACAAAAGGAAATATGGTATGAGCCCAGGAGCTAGGCTGTCCACGTTCAAACCTGTCACTGTTTGCTAGCTGTGTGAACTTCTTAAATTCTCTGGGTCTCAGTTTGCTTACCTGTCAGAGGTAATAATTGTAATGACTTCCAGAACTAATATGCAATGACTGTAGGCAACAATGGAGTATTTTATGGCTAAATATTCAAATCTTTTCATGCCAGCTGTTCTTAGCCAGCTCATCTCCCTAGGAGCCATCCAGGCCCCTCTCAAGCCAGCAAGTGCAGCGTTTATAACTAGGCTGAGGCCTCTCTTCTAACTGGCTTCATCTAACTGGATTAGAAAGAGCACCAAAAAGGTTTTTGAGAAATGACATCATCATCTGAGTAAACCATTCTTTTATCCGTCCATTCATTCAATAAATATTTATTCATTGCCCCCAGATGTCAGTGCCTGGGGATCTAAAGACAAATAAGGCCAGGTCCTTGCCCTCAAGAGACTCACGATACAGTGGGAGGAAAATAATCAGAAAGGAAGGGGCTGTGTAACAGGATGCACAGGGCCCTGGGGACTCTCTCCTGGTGACAGTGACTGGCAGATTATTGTGTGACACTTTTCTGTCCGGCAGTGGCCTCTCTATACCCACCCTCCCTACAGAGAGCTGCCAGATTTAACAAATAAAAATACAAGATGCTCAGTTAAACAACAAAGGAATTTTTCAGTGAAAACGTGTCTCAAAATATTGCATGGGACATACACTAAAAAAAAAAAAAAAAAAAAAAAAAAACTTCTTCATTATCTGAAATTCACATTTAAGCAGGCAAGCTATACTTTACCTGGTTGCCCTATATACAGGTTTGTTTCCTCGTGAGAACAAGAAGAAAAGGGTAGGATGGGATGGGAGATGAGAGTGGAGGCGCCCAGAGGGAGGCTGGCAGGAAAGGCAGAGGCAGAGGGAAGGAAGAGCAAGAGGGTAGGGCGGAGCTGAAGGGAGCCAGCCCCATCCTTGCGGCAGCAGCTTGTCCCTCTCTGGGCTGCCTCCCCCAGCAATGTGCCAGGGAGGCTGGTGGGCACATCTTGGGAACCTGAGTGTGCTCTCTGAAATGTCAGCAGAAATAAACCTGGCTAATCCTTCACGATGGCCCGTCACATTAATATCCCTAAAATTCCAAGCGGATTAAAATAACTGTGAGCATGACACCATTTGGAAGGCTGGGGATTTACTTGCAAGTGGTGGCCCACTGGCAAGCATTCCTCTAATTGCTGCTTCATATAAATAGAGCATTCTTTAATATTACCACCAGTCCTGGCTGACAGATTTAGATCGGCGCTGTCTAAGTCATTAGTGCCCAGGCCGTGGTAAACCAAGGCTCCGTTAGGGCTGTAAATGGGATTCTCACGGGCCGATCAATCTTACCAAAGCCGCCAGCGTTGCCTGTTGATCTGCAAGGTCCTGAGTGGCTACAGCTTCCCAGAAATGTGCTTGCATCTGTCAGAATTATAAGCAGCTGGCAGCTGACACAAAGGTCATATTTGCTGCTAGTGTGGAAATAGAATCTGCCCAGTACGAGAAATGCTACTTAGCAGTATATCAATTGCAGGCGGGTCATTAAAGGAGGGGTGTAGGGGTGTGTGTGTGTATGTGTGTGTGTGTGTGTGTGTGTGTGTGTGTTATAGCCTGGTTTTCCCCTTGAACCCGATTGCTCTGTAGGTCCACTCTGGATTCAAATGTGCTCAGATGAATAAAATTAAATACCACCAGTGAATGTCTCAGTGTTCTCATTATTAGGCATTTTCCTTCTGCCATGTAACAAGTATTTATTGAGTATTCATGCTGTCCCAGGCACTGTTCTGGGCACTCTGTAACGACCTAGGGAAGCGTTTGTGGCTCTGGCGATGGCATTGGCCTCTCTGAGCCTCAGGGTTCTCATCTTTAAAATGAAGACAATACTACTACTTCAGAGAGCACTGGGAAAACTTGATGAAATGAAGTACCTGAAGGGCCAGGGCCCTGCGTTCACTGGCCAGGGATGGTGATGATAAAATTGACTTTGAATGGAACATCCAAGAGGATGAGGGAGGAGATGAGGGAACCAGGAACATATAGGCCAGACCAAAAGTTGGTAACCTAGTTTGGGTGCCCCTGCAATGGTAACGAAAAGTCTAGGTCATTTTGCTGAAGCTCCATCTGCGGCCACATCTGATTTGGGGTCTCAAAGCAATGGCAATTTCTAGGGTCTGGTGGATGTGTGATGCTATGTCATGCTATAATCAGCTGTGGCCCGGAGAAGCCGGGGCCTGCTCCACACGAGGCGAAGGGGCCAGAGCAACACCAGATCAGGGCAGGGCCGAAGCATCAGGGAAGCTGAATGTCTTCTGGATTTTTTTTCTGGTCCATTTCATCAGCTGGAAGGCTCATAAGCCCTCCAACAAATTGTGATGCTGGTTTTGGAGTTTATTCTCTGTAGGTGAGTTGGATCTGGGTTAAGCCAAGCAGTTCTTGGAAAAGCTGGCTTATGAGATTGCATCAGACACCATGGGTGGATAGTCCATTTTCTACATGGAGGCAGAATCCTATCCAGAATTCCCTGAAAGTTCATCTGGGGAGGCTGCTTCTGCAAGAGTCAGCAGGGAGCATGGCTTTGTTCCATTCCAGCTGTTGGCACCTTCCTCAGCTGTGCTTGATTCTTGGTGTTGGCACAGCACATCACACGTTCAGAAGTCCATTTCATCCTGTGACTCATTTGAGTCTCAAGTTAGCACACCTCAGCTCTCTAGGTAGTCACTTGGCCAAACACAAAGAACTTGAGCTTTGCAATCCATCCCTCAGCTGGGAGATTGCACCCTGCTCCTTCTGCAGCTCCATTCACTGGTTTGTTAATTCTAAGCCCCACCTTGTCACACATTTTATCTGATAGTCTTTGAACCTGGCAGTTATAAATGGTGATTCATTTTCTTTATTGTTTATAAAATAATGCTGTGTCTTACGATCTACAGAGTCTTTGATTCGGTGAATTAGGTGTCTGGCCCTTGGCAGGTTTCTTCTCCTGTGTGAACCAGTTTCTTCCCCTGGTAACTGAACTGGGGCAGCAGCACCTTCAGAGAGATGAAACAAGAGACCACAGGGAGGACACCAGCACACGGTAGATGTGGGCTGCCTGGGAGCTGTGACACTGTCAGGAGGAGAGCAAAGGGGACCTAGCTTTAGTTTTTAATTTTTTGGAGACAGAGTCACACTTTGTTGCCCTCAGTAGAGTGCCATGGCATCATAACTCACAACAACCTCAAACTCTTGGGCTCAAGCAATCCTCTTGCCTCAGCCTCCCATGTAGCTGGGACTATAATCACTCACCACAAAGGCCAACTGTATTTTTTTAGAGATGGGGTCTCACTCTCGCTCAGGCTGGTCTTGCACTCCTGAGCTCAGGCAATCCACCCACCTCGGCCTCTTAAAGTGCTAGGATTACAGGCGTGAGCCACACGTCTAGCCCAGGACCTCCCTTTAATAAGGAATCTGAGGCACAGAGAGAAGCTGGTTGAAGCCCCCAAGTCATAGAGCCAGCCCCAGAGATCTGGGGCTCTCCAGTGATTTTCACCAAGCAAAACAAGAGAAGACTCATCAAGTGTACAACCCAGGGGGGTTCAGATGCTCCACAGCTGGTTGGCTCAGGGTGGCACCCTCACCAGGGCCCAGAGACGACCACCAGCACAGGTTCACAGGAAGTAACTGCCAACGTGCTTACCCTCCCTTCAACATTGACCTAGGATGTGGGTAAAGAAAGTGAAAGTCAGATAGTATTTGACAATAGGAGATACACTTAGAATCTTTAAAAAATATATCGTGGATTAATTTTAACTCCATGTGTATATCATAGTTTGGATTATACCAGAATGAATTTCAGAGGCCTGAAATGCACACTTTTTATAAAAGAGAAAGCGGATTTCTTCCTGCATCCCACATTGCCAGAAGCTCCATTCTAGTCAACTCAGGGTTTCCCCCTTCTCTCCTGTTCTCAAAGATGCACTCAGTTGGGGTGGCGGGAACACCCTGTCAGGGTATCCAGGTCAGAGGCCTGGTTCTCTGCAGTGACCTGTTCACATTGGCCTCTGCTGGGCTGGGCGTTGTCCATCTGGTCCTTGGCAGTGGCCAGCCCTGTGGACACCCCATATTCCTTTCCTTGTCCCACACTTCCATCTGCTCTACATTCTCCCACCCCAAGCACAAGGCCCTCCAGGTTTGCTGGCTCTTAGAACCATCAGATGTACCTCCCAAATCCTCCTGCTCTTCAAGCAGTACTAGAGAAATGGGGCTTCAGATACAGCCTGAACCCTCAGATAGCCACTTCTAGTCTGCTGGTCTCTCAAGAGATGGGACTTATAACCTCCCCAGATGGATGTGCCCGCCCCAGATGGATGGGCTTCCTTCCTGTATAAGTCTTGGTGGGGAAGCCAAAGCTGCCAGACACCTGTTCTCCCAGATGCTAACATCTGGGAGGGGACACAGCCTGTGACCAGCTAATCAACTGTTCCCACCAGGAAGGACACAAAGCACCGAGGGTCCATTTCTAATGCATTGTGGTTCTTAGTTAGATTTTATGGCTGGATCTGGCTGTGCTCTCAGCAACCCACCCTCCGTTGGCTCCTGCCTATTTTCTATACCCAATTTCCAGGCTCCCAGTGGATTCTGTGGGCTTTCCAATATTCTCCCATCAAGTCTCTTTCTACTTGGATATCCAGCATTGGCATTTATGGTTTATAGCCAAATGGTTCATGGCATTTATGGTTTATTATTACCATCTAATTTGTAATAATGTGCAACTCAGTTCCCCTTTATAGACCTCAATGTCTCTCTCTGCAAAATGAAATGTTTAAACCAGGCGAACACCAACCTTATGCTTTAAGTACTGTAAGGTTGAATTGCACCACCCAATTGGCTGGTTCACTCATTCATGTCTGAAGTTCACCACTCTCTAGGTGACCCCTGTGGACATTCCAGGGAGGAGTCATCCTCTGCACAACCCTCACACTCCATTCCATCTAACATGTGAATGATCCACCCAAAATGACTTCTGTGATTATTCAATCAACTACATTCCCATACTGCAGGACTTCTCAGAGCCTTTACTATGCCAATGTACTTTGCAGTTCTCCAAGAACAGATTGTAATATTAATACACATAAACATAAATTATTTTCCAAATAAATTCCACTGTAAACACATTTTCTCACTGCTTCTTTCAAGGACTGGAATGCAATGGAACTCAACTGTAAAAAAATAAATACCAAATGTCACATGAGGAAAGATAACATCTTGTATGACTTCTAAAACACACATACACGCACACTTGTGCACACAGGAAGTCTCTGGACCAGGCTGACTCCAATTCCCCTACCCCCTTGTACAGATATAAGTGGTGTGAAGTACCTTCAGCTGGAGTTCTGTGCCCGAGGGCTTGGTGTTTCCACACTCCAAGCAACTCCTTTATGATCGGTCCTCTGTGCCCCTCAGAATGAAGCAAGTGCTAAAACATTGGGCTCCCCTAAGCCCCGAATGGCCTGCGGTGATGTGGGCAGTGTGCACCGCCCGCCTGGCCAAATTCTTGATAGGTAAGAACATCTAAGCCCCGTGTAACACAGCATTACACACTGGTGCCCTTGTCCTCCGATCCCCAGGCCTGGGTTGCCCACTGCCTAGCCTATAGGGAGAGTTTGAGGGCCTTTCTCACACCTATCCTGAGGTCAGAGAAATCCCCACATATCACAACCCCTCTCCAATTCTTCTATAGATCTACCATTCAGGAAAGTTTTCAAATCTCTTGAAATCATTTCTATTTTCAACTTGTACCCTCTCTAGAGAGAACAGCCTCTATGAATTTGCATCTTAGCACATGAAGAAAGATTTCCTTGTTGCGCTTTGAGGAGAACTCCTCAAATAAGCATGACAGGGCTGAACCGACTCCTGCCCCCCAGATCTCACCAGGGGTGTTTGCTTTTGATCCCATGAGTTCAACAAGAGCACAAGCATGGTCTCCTGTAGCCTCTTTGCCTTCTCAAACTGAAGAAGCAAATTTATAATATAGTACATATTGGGTGCTGTTCTTGTTCACTTGCTTAAAAAAATGCTTGTGGAATATATGTAGAAAAGCCAAATAAAAAAATAAAGAGGAAAATAAAAATAACCCAATCTTACCACCCAGAGACAACACTATAAATATTTAGGAATGCATCCTTCTCATTATATTTGGTCTTTTTTTTTTTTTTTTCTTTTCCTGAGATCACTCCTGTATTAATAAGGACTTGTTCTACTTTAGGTAACTGATAATCTGACCCAGATTTAAACCTAAAAGCAAATTTATTCATTCCTTTGCTAGAAGATCTAAGGGTAGGGTCAGCTCCAGGCAAGGCTGGATCAGAAGTTCCTTGCTGTCCCCAGTTAAGTCATCTCTCCACTCCTCAGCCTTACCTTCAAGCTCCATGAGGTTTTTGAAGCTCAACTCAAAAGACTTCAGGCTTAGGTCTAGCAAGGACACTTGCGTCTCCTTTCTAGAAGTTTCCACAACAGTCCTGATTGTGGAATCCATTGTGATTGTGCCAGTCTCTGGTCACATGCCCACCCCTGTGGCTGAGGGAAGGTAAAACACTACTTGGCTCAGATCAGGTCACGTGCTCTACCTCCAAGGCCCACCTAAGCCACCCAGACTAAGAGAAGGCTGGACGCCAAATGGTCAGCTCTCTGGGATACAAAGGAAAAGGAGAAAAATGTGATAAAAGATGAGAGATATATAAGAAAGAAGAGAGCTGAGTTACCAAGGCTGAGATACAGTCCCATCAGGAGCTGTGCTGGAGCAGGGAGAGGGAAGAAATATTGGATCATGAGACATCTATCTTTAGGAGTGAGTGACTCCCCAGTTAACTTGTAAACATCTCACTAAGCATGTCAAGAGTGTAGGCAACGGGGAGAACTCCCAGCAATCTCACTTGCCCACCCAGGATGCCTCCGGGGAAAAGGCACGAAGAAGCTTCACATCTATTCTCCCATCCGTGCTGTCCCTGTGACCCAACGTCCTCTGACCCACCAGAAATGGGACCAGCTGATGCTTTCTACCTCGTAAGGGCTGCCCTTTGAAGCAGAAATCTTGTTACCTCGCCTCATCACAGTTTTCCTCTTCCTTTGTCACCATCTGTCTACGACCAAGCAAAAAACTATAAATTATAGAAAACAGAAAGTCAGGGATAGGTGGGAAGTGCATTCTGGGAAGTACCCTTCTCACAAGCTGGCTGGAGCTGGGGCCCAAGGAACAGTGGTGACAGCCAGAGCTGGGAAGATGCCCTCACCCCATGACAGATTAGAGCACCGAAGCCCCAGGCGGCAGGGAAGGGATTCCCAGCCAGCAGCACAGTACCGACGAACCAGGCTAGAGACTGAGCTGAGAGCCCCATGCCACCCTGCCACCAGCCACAGACATGACAGGTGCATTTGCCACCTTTCCAGTGAGCCGAATAGAAGGTATGATCTGTTTAAAAGGAGAGCAGAAAGCCTTAGGAAGAGAATATGCATTTTGTTTTTAAATGAAATAATAAGGTGATATAAAAACGGACATAGGCGAGAAATGGAAGAATTAAAAAGTAACTTAAAATGTAATGTTTAAATTAACAACCGTTTTGAAAATAAGTAATAAAACATAGACTTGACGACCCTGGAAAATCAATCAGCAAGACAGAGAAACAAACAGCCGGCTCTTCTGAGATACAAAGGAAAAGGAGAAAGAGGTGATAATTATGAGGAAAAAGATGAGAGATGTAGGAGAGCTGAAATACGAATGCTAGAACTGATTTCTTGAGTAGACCAATCAAACAGACAAACCCTTGACAAGGCTAATCAGGAAGGAGAGACGCAGAGTGGAGAGAAAGGGCTGTGACACAGGCACAGTGGTCCTCGGTTACGGTGACAGCTGGGGAGTTGTCGGAGTTGACTTGTGCCTGTGTTTCTCTGCGTCCCACTGCACCTGCGCTGGAATTGCTATCTGTTCCACTTGGTGCCTGTGGCCTCAGTTTCTGGTTTTGTTGTGCACTTTGCCTTTATGTGCAATTTTATGACAATGCAGCGAAATGTAGGGAGTGGCTATGTCAGCCGAGGGGTGGTTTCTAACGCCTGATACAGGTTCCAGGAGTTGGGGGACTGGGTACTGTATGGATGCTGGATAGACTCACAGAGCCAAAGGGAGGGGAGCAGGCAGCAAAGACAACTGTCCTCCTGATTTTGCCAAGGGCAGGCAGTGCTGCCAGCCAATTAAGAGAAACGGCCCATGAAGAAATGGTTTTGCTCAGCATAGTAACACATTCAGGACAATCCTGGAAAATAAAGATTTATCACCCCGGAAACCCCAGAGGTTCTGACAAGGCTGGATTTAGCAGGCAGATAAATCAACAGAGTCTGGGAGGGGTGGGGGATGGCCACCTATGGAGGGGTCACCTGGCTGGCCTACATTGGCCCTGCACCCTCCAGCCTCTGCATGCTCCAGCCCCCAGCCCAGCCTCTGCATCACCCAGAGCACTGCCCCTGCAAGGTGCTTCCAAAGAAGACAGCCCCCTTGCCCACCCTCGCACCTGCCGAGAAGGGGGATGCAGACCCATTTTGGAGTCTGAAGTCTTGGAGTTTTGACCTTAAGGAGCTCAGTGACTGACATTCCTGACACCTCAGGACATCAGACTCTGTGGAGGTGAGATCCTGAGGCTGGCTCCATCTCCCCTTACCTCTAGGAGCACTGTGACATCCTGATCAGACATTTATTAGAAAAGCTCTCTGAAAAGGATCAAGTTCTGGCCAGTGATAGAGAACGGGAAGATTCTAAAGATACTAGGAGTGAAGAGAGAAGCTGAAGGAGAGTATTCTAGAATGGGAGGGCAGTAATGGCACAAAGCTAGCACTCTATCTGTAAGGGGGAAAAAAGTCTTTTGAGACTTGTCAATGAGAAGGGAAGAATTAAAACTGCATTTAAGTCTTGACTCTCAAGCCCCTCTCTGTCCATCTGATTCAACTCTGTGAGATGTTTCAGCTCTGAAGTGATTGCATACGAGGCTCAAAAGGAAAATCCCGAAGTTTCCTAACTCATACTATATATATATACACATACTTTATATATATCTATATATAGACACTATATATATGTCACCATTTTCAACTGGGAAAAATGTCCTTTTTCATATATATATATATATATATATATATATATATATATGTGTGTGTGTGTGTGTGTATGAGCTTTTATATATATATATATATATATATATATATATATATATATGAAAAAGGACAATTTTCCCAGTTGAAAATGGCAGCCTGTTGAAGGAGGTTAGAGTAAAATGGGAATACTTTTCCTTTGGCTGTACATCTGTTGACAGCCTGTTTTCTGATTTGTTTTTTCCAATTCCAGTGAGTATTTCTTATAGGCAAGAAGCAGTCAGTGGCTGTACAATTACTGGAGCCAGATATCACAGAAAAGGAACCGGAATTTGGAGGCATGAGATTCAGGACCCAAGGGCACTTGCTGTGTATGATAGTCATGTGCCTGCTCAGGACCTCAGTTTCTCCTTCTGCAAAATGGGGGATGAATAAGAAGATTCCCATTGCCTATATGTCAGTCTAAGCTGCTGTAAAAAGCACCACAGACTGAGTGGCTTATAAAAACAACAGAAATTTTGGCATATGTGAAACTTAGTAAATGTGGAATGTAAATATCTTAGCACAATAACTAACAAAATGCCAAGAAGGCTATGTTAACCAGTGTGATGAAAATGTGTCAAACGGTCTATGAAACCAGTGTATGATGCCCCATGATCACATTAATGTACACAGATATGATTTAATAAAAAAGAAACTAAGCCAGCAAAAAAAAAAAAAAACCCAGAAATTTATTTCTCACTGCTCTGGAGGCTGATAGTCTGATATCAGGGTGCCAGTATGGTTGGATTCTGAAGAGGGCCCTCTTTGGGATTGCAGACTGCTGACATTTCCATGTATTCTCACATGGTAGAAAGAGAGCCAGACAGCTCTCAGGGAGAGCCCTGTATTAGTGCCCTTTATAAGGGCACTAATCCCATTCATGGGGGCTTCACCCTCATCTCATGACATACTCCCTTCCCAGTGGCCCCACCTCCTCGTACCATCACACTGGTTTGGGGAGACACACATGTATATCCCAAAACACCATCTTTAACAATTCTTTAACAAACAACTTTAATAGAACAACTTTGGGGAAGGGAATCTTTCATAAAAATGTTTATCTATATTGTTTTTAGATATACTGCACAACTATACAGTTTTTTGTTGTGATGACATTATGTGGTCTCATCTTAGTTTTTCCTTTTCCTTATTTATTTTTTGTTGCTGTTGTTGTTCAGCTCTTTTTCTTATCTCGGAAGATCTTCACGGACTTCTGTAGCTCAGATGGCCCATATTTTGGAGGTGGGAAAATTTCCAGCAAGAGGCCAAAGAACTGCAAAGATCTGGGAGCTGCAGGTACATCTATCTGGGCTGGTACCTACAGAGTCTGCCTCTCCTCTGCCTCCTCGGCCTCCCATACTCTGACAATCACCCTGCTGTAATTCTGGGGCAGGCCAGAACTCAAGTCTGGAAGCTGGGCCATATCTGAGTTTGTCCTCAAAATTATCCTTGGAATCTGGGCAGCAGGGAAACCACCAGAATCATTTGGCTCAATGCTTTGTGTCAAGGTAAGCAGTTGTTTCATCCCCCAGTAAAACTCCTTAAGGAAACCTCTTCCTGCAGGGAGTAGAAGCTAGTATACTACCAGAGTTTTCAGGCCAACTGGCTCCTTTCCTTCCACCTTAGAAACATCTGGAAGGCAGGATGCTCACATCCTTGCTCAACTTTTAGTTGCCATTAACTCAGGAACTACTTTATCTAGGCAAAAGAAAGTAAAAGCAAATATAAAAGGGTCAGTCTAGAATAACAGCCACTTCACAGAAGTCACAGGAGCAGCCAGGAAACACATATATGTATTTTCAACTTCAGTAAAAACCAAGTAACAACAATGCTGTGGCCTTGGCAAAGATGATGACGGAGGGGGAGTGGGGGGGATGAAACATCCTGTGTGGACCAAGATACAAGGCAGTGGGTGCTCCCTGGGTGTCCGAGGCTTCTCTAAGCTAATGGTGTGCAGGCCTTTGCAAAGCTCCATCACACTGAGCCTCTCACTCTCTGTAGCACACAGTTGGGGAGTTGGTTTTCACCCACAGGGAGATCCAGCTGGGCCTGGAACCAGGATCTGCCCAGTGGGGGCCTTCCCTCTTCTGGTCAGCCCCGTCTCACGTGGCACATGCGCATCCCCCCACCCAGACAGTCCAGCCCCTTGCTATGGGCTGGCCACCATGGCACCAGTCCTGCCCAGACCTCTGGTTCCAGGGTGCCACCAGCCCACTGAGCCTGGACAGCCCTCTGCAGTGCTGCCCACCTGCATGAGACATCAGACAAAAGCTACCATCTCCCCTCTGTTGTCCTACCAGATGGATACCCACTGATAGAAATTTGGGAAGGCAGAGTGGCACGTGAGCAGGTGTTTTTGGTTACCAGGACTGTAAGGTAGGAAGAGGAAGTACATGAAAGGGTCCGTGGGGGTGATCACCATCTTCACAGAGAGAGGGAGGCTTGGAAATAGTCCCTTGCCTACACTTGGCTCAGGTATGTGCTTAGTTCATCACTGTTTTTGCAGAAAGCAAAAGGGGTACTTCCAAAGGAGGTACTCAGAACAAGGTCTGAGGTCTCAAACTGCTGACCTCTCTGCTTTCTGAACCCAAGTCAGGGAGTGCAGGTGCAGGAGAGACAGATCACTAAACTTGGTCTCTAGCTTGGTCCATTCAATTTTTCGCCTCTCATTTTCTATCTAGCCCAGTCCTCAGATATTTCAAATTCATGTCCAAAGATTGGCAGTTCACAGGACAATCATGCCCTCCAAGAAGCACTAGGGTGGGAATAGGAAGAGACTTAGACATCAGGTGAAATTTTACACAGAAATGAAGCAAAAATAATGATGGATATATACTGACCATGTATATCTCACTTAACTCACACGAAAATGCTATGAGGTATAATCGTTATATATAGGGAAAATGAGACGCACAAAGACTTCACCCCTTACCTATGGCCACTGGTTAGACAGTCATGGCCTTGAGATTTTGATCTCAGGCAGAATAACTCCAGAGCCTGGCTGTGCCTTAGGTCATGGTGCTGTTAAGAGAAGCTCATAGGAATTAAAAGTGGTCCTGTTGGGGTTGCCTGCAAAAGAAATTCTAAGTGGGTGGCCATCAGCTGTCTCAGGCAGCCATGCCTCAGTCCATTTTTGCAGAGTGGGGATTGGAGCTTGGAGGGCAGGAGCCACCTTAGGGAGCCCTTCACTGACCCTATAATACCACCCTATAATTGGCCACTGACTCCTTCAAGGCTGGGGTACTCAGGCCCTAGGATCCCTTGTCCCTGTAACTCAGTATAGAAGCAGGCTAGAAAGTAAATCTTTGAGGCCAGGCCTAGGAGTCAAGGAGAAAGTTAGGTCAGGAGGGAGGGTTGCCTGGGGATGATAATCAAGGTGGGACAGACCCCCAACACCCAGCAAACAGTTCCAAGGTATCGGCACAAAGTGCTGGTCATGGCAGGGACCTGGCGCTGATATCATCCTGCCCCAGCCAGGAAAGAGCTCACACCTTTCCTGCTGTTCCAGGAGCCATCCCCAAGTGGGAGGTGCCCCGAACTGCCTGGTTGGAAGAAGGGATCCACAGCAAAAAGTCGTAGGAAAGACTAGCAGTGATGTGTATTAAGCATCTACGTGTGGCATGCTGTGCACTAAACATTTTACTTACCGTATATACTCGAGTATAAGCCAAGTTTTTTCTGGCACAAAATTTGTGCTGAAAAACCCGAACTCGGCACAAATTTTGTGCCGGGGGAAAAAACTCGGCTTATACTCGAGTATATACGGTATGTTATCCCTTCTCAATCGTAATTTTCCGGTCTGCTCTGTGAGCACTGAATGGCATCCCCATTTTATACAGAGACAATAAAAGCTAAGAGAAGCACAGCAGCCTGCCCAGGACCATGCAGCTTCTACATAGCAGGATGGGGATCCGAAGTCTGGCCAGCCTGGCTCCAGAGTCCACACTCCTACTTCCCCCCAAGACAGCCTCTCTGGGATAGACCTGGGCAGACACTCCATCCAGGTGGGCTTTGTTCCCTGCCCCACTCTCTGACACCTTCCACCAAGGTGTTTCCCTCAGACGCTTGCTCACGTTGAAAATCTGCCTACTGAATGCCATGCCCCCCACCCCCCAGGACAGGGCAGGACTTCAAACTCAGGCTTCTAAATCCAGTGTCCTTTTAGACCACTCCACAGTACCGCCTGTGAATTTAGATGTCTCAGTGCCTCTGCAGGTCAAGGGCCAACTGCGTAAGAAGGTCCTATGCCTAAGTCCTAATAGACTTCTGGGAGCCCCTCTGCAGATCTTCCTGGGCAGCCAAGAGACAGGAAACTCTTTCTTGTTGTGATGCTCGAGGCAACAGAGATACCATCCAGGCAGACCATAGAGCTGACAGTTTGGTGGTGGGTATTTTGTTTTACTTTGTTTTGTTTTGTTTTGTTTTGCTTTATTTTGTTTTTGAGACAGTCTCATTCCATAGCCCTGGGTAGAGTGCAGTGGCATCATTGTAGCTCACAGCAACCTCAAACCCACAATCCTCCTGCCTCAGCCTCCGGAGTAGCTGGGACTACAGGTGTGTGCTACAGTGCCCAGCTAGTGTTTTTATTTTTAGTAGAGATAGGGTCTTCACTCTTGCTCAAACTCCTGAGCTCAAGTGAACCACCTGCTTTGCCTTCCCAGAGTGGTAGGATTATAGGCGTGAGCCATCCAGGCAGAGTGAGTGTGAGCCCCAGAGTGGGGCATCCTTCAGCGGGGCTCTGTGGGGAGGAGCCTGTCTACTGGGGCTGGGCTAGGCCGGCCCACAATGACACTGGGCTAGTAAGATGGTCCCAGAGAAAATGTGATGAGGAAACCACAGAGAGGACTCCTAGGAAATCCTGCCAGCCACCCGGTGGGGCACTCATGCCTCCTTTTCCAAGAATCTGGCTTCAGTTCTCTAATGTCTTTCCTCCTAGGGGTCAGATAGAACAGCTTTACTTTGTTGATTTGTTTGTTTCAAGACTATTTGACAAATGGGAACCCAAGGCTGGAATAAATAAAGTTAGTTAGGAAAGAGCTTGCGTGACCACAGGGTTTCCCGACACACAGTGTGGGCTGCCCCCGCTGAGTGGCATAGCCAGCTCTCTGCCTTGCCCCAGCCCCTTATTGAGAAGTGTCCCCTGGCACACAGCAGACAAAGAACTCAGCTGTGCCTCCATCCCTGTGAATGCTTGGTTCATATGCTGGTGCTTCAACCAGAGCCCTGGCTTCTGGAAAGGGTGGGGCTGGAGGAGTTCCAAGACCTTGACCTGGAAGGGCTGCCTCTTTCAACCCCACCAACACCTTGAGGAGGTGTGCCTGAGCCACAGACTTTCTCGGATCTCGCTGGCCAGGGTCTCCCACAACTTCTTTTCCTCCTCTCACACCCAATCACGAAGAGTACAGGGAGTGGGGCAGCCACATTCCAAAACGTTTAAATCACAGTTCCA
Source organism: Loris lydekkerianus (assembly GCA_963574355.1). Taxonomy (NCBI): domain Eukaryota; kingdom Metazoa; phylum Chordata; class Mammalia; order Primates; family Lorisidae; genus Loris; species Loris lydekkerianus. The sequence continues at coordinate 32,848 of CAUYPK010070312.1, forward strand.
CTGAACTCTGGCAAGTGGCATTTTTGTAGAGTCATAGAAGTGAGAACTTGAAAGGGTCTCATTGATGCTTTCAATCAACTCCTTTTAATAGATGAGGAAAACAGAGGGAGGGTGGGGGAGGGGAGGCACTCCCCTGGGTCCCTGGCCCGGCTGGCTGCCCTGCTTCTCCTCAGAGCCCCCATCCACAGCACACTCAGAAGCACAGGTGCCCATACTGGACAGAGCCCTAGGAAATGTAGTCAGGGTGAAGGCTGGTGACCAACCCAACTGCCCACTAAGACCACAAAGTCATGTCAGAGGAAGACGACAGCCAGGACTTGGGGGTGATGGCCATATAGTCCATTGCTGTGAGGCCCAGGAATTCTGGACATTCTAATTTCTTAAAAAAAACAGCTAGAAAATACAACTTTTTATGTAATATATTTTCATTTTTAAATAGAGAAACCATTTCAAATTTAAAATGAAAACACCTGAGACTAATTTGTGACCTCTGATGGAGGCCTATTCTCTTTTTACAAACAGAGAGACTGAGGCACATAGTAGTGGTCTATCAGAGACCACACAAAGACCAATGTCCAGTGCAGTGAGTAATTTCTGGGGAATGCCACATTTAGGTCAGCTGTCCTGTAATCACAAGATGGCATTCCCTGAGAGCACCCCCAAGAACCAGGCCCAAGTCCCTCCTCTTTGGGTCTGACGTGATTTGCCTGGAGGGATCTCACCCTTTGGCCTTCTGTGGCCCATATTCCAAAAATCTCTTTTAAGTATTTTTTTTGTTTTGCCTGTCATGTTGCTTTTAGACACCAAAGTGGGCCAGAACATTCCGAGACCCTACTGGGGGTGGGAAAGGCTGCAGACACCCTTGCCCTCTGCCAAGCCCTTCCCACATGCCATTCCCCTGTCTCTGGACATCCTGCCTTTGCAGCCAGCTCCAAACTTCACAGCTGACAACCCAGAAAAATCTCATAAAGCTGAATTAGGGACATGGCACCAAAAGGGGAAAATGAGATCCTGGCCATCCTGGCACCCTCCCCGGCTGGCTAAATCCATCAGAGGGCCGTCAACCACCAAGCCTTCCCCTCCCCCTCCCCCTCCCCCTCCTGCACCCAAGACAGGGCAGGGTGGAGGGCAGCAAGTGAGGAGATGACATAGTCTCATAAAACAATCAGAGAAAGTCAAGTGCTAAGATAATAGTGAGGCCTTGATGAGCTAGGGCAAATGGGTCTGGAGCTAGTCCAAACAGGTAGAATTTGTATGGAAGGAGAGAGGTAGAGAGGACATTCAAGGTGTCAGACAGAGGGGGGATGGAGTGGAGGACTGGGGGTGAATGGTGGATCAGCGCTCCAGCGGCCCACTGCTTGGGAGAGGCCTTTGATTATTCTAAACTTTGCTTCTTTATCCACAAATGGGACTTGGACCAGATGAGTTCAAAGTTTTCTTTCTCCATGAGCCAAAGTGCTGTGCTCATTCTCCCAGCACCTGGCCTGTGCTTGACAGATGAACTCTTTGCTGAATGAATGAATCAATCAATCAACAATTTGACAGAAACATCAACCTAATGGGAAAAGTATAAGAACAGATACCGGAATAAAGTAATTTAATATTTTAAATTCTTTAAGGTATTTCCCCATTACTATTTATGCCATCCCCATAACAGTCCTGGGGGGCTGTTAGCATGGGTTTCATTAATCTCCTTAGGCAAGTAAGATAGCGTGGGGTTCATTAATCTCCTTAGGCAAAGTAAGGAAACTGGGACTTGGAGCATGTTGGGAGGAGCAAAGACTTACTTGAAGGGTGAGTTTGGGTGAAGGAACTGAGCCTGATGTCTCTTCTATCTGAGTTCCCACTCATGGGGATCTGCCTGCCTGCAACGTGGGTACCCTGGGTGCAACCACTGAGGATAGGGCCTGCCATCAGCCTGCTGGCTGGATCCCTGGGTGGGGAAGTGTGGCTACTGCAGGAGGTGGGCCAGAAGCCAGTCCACCCACAGATCTGAGCTTATTGGACAGTATAGCACTTGTTAGGATAAAGCTGACATTTTGATGTCCACCTGAATGACCCTTGTAGCAAACCCCTTTCTGAACTAAGTGGGCAAAGTCACAGAGTGCTGTTCATTCTTTCCCCAAACCTTAACAGAGAAATCAGGCAACTTGGTCAGATAATCCAAGATTTTACCAGGGATTGCCCAGCAGTCAGCCTCCTACCCTTCCCAGCTGGAAGAACCCAGTCAGAGAAGCATTTAAATAACAATGGTGTAGATCAACAATGCTTCAAAGTCTTACAGGACTTAATCAGAATTATCAATAGTCTATTGTATTCTGTAAATCTCCAGTAGAGATAAATAAAACACAGCATTTTCCAGCCTTATTTGACCACAGATGTTTTTTTCTCCTAGATCACTGAGAAGGTCTAGTGTTCCCCTGTTCCATACTTTGGGACGTGTTGTGGCAAACAGCCACTTGTTTCTTGGAAGGTGGAGTAGAAAGAGACGAAAGGCTTAGTTTTACCACAAAAGAGGTTGGCTGACCTTGGACAAATCCCCAAGCCTTAGTTACTGTATCTTTCAAACTGAGATCATATGCTGATCTCATAATGCAGCTGTGAGGATAAAATGAGATAACCAATGTCCCTAGCAGATCCTTCCCTGCAGTGGGAGTCATCACAAAGGAGTATAAACTTATACCCAAAAAGGTGTGCCGGATGTGGGATTTACAAGCTCAATGGACAATAGCTTTTTATTTCACCAAAGGATTCTCTGAGTTGCAAAATTATCAACAAGGCTTTTGAAAAGTTGGAAACCCCTTTTGACATTCTCTCCCCAAGGTAACTTGAAATGCGGTACAATTTTAATGACTTTAACTTATCAGAAAGGGTACTATTTATAAACCAAAGCTCAGTGCAGAATTCTGTGAATTTAATCCTGAGCTCATCAAGGTCCCTTTACAATCTCAGGAGCCTCAGGACAAGCTGCCTCATGAGCTCTGCCTGGTAATTAAGGCCTGGTGTCCCTGACATCTGTTAGGGTTTTCCTCTCACAAATACCCTATACAAGTTCCTCGCAGACTAAGTTCCTCCTCCCCCTATGCCCAGGCCAGGTTCATGACAACCTACCTGCTGCCTAGAGCAGAAGGCAATCCTTAGGTAATCCCCAAGGAGCCACGGTGCCCTAAGCTGTAACAGAACTATAGAATACATTTCCCAGACTCCCTTGCTGAAGGTAGGTGTGGTCACAAAGTTCTATCCATGAGACAAGTTCTGGGTCATGCCTGCCCTTAATGGAAATGGCATTCCTTCCTCTTCCTGTAGGTTGGAATGGTGATGTGATGGCAAGATCTTGAGCAGCTATCTTGGACCTTAGGATAAAAATTACTGATTGAAAATGGCAGAGCAACAAGATGGATGGAACCTGGGTCTCCAAAACCATGAAACTGCCATTTTAGTAAGTCAGTACTGTGACAGGAGGGAGAAATAAACTTCCATTGTGTTTAAACCATTGTTATTTTGGCTTTTAGTTACAGCAGCTGAACCACTTCACTTTGCATAATTACTTCTGACTACTCTTTAAAACCCATGCAAGATATCTGCCCTCACCTACCACATCACACCAGAACATATTGCCTACACTAGAACTGGATGCACCAAATGCTATTTATTTATTTATTTATTTATTTTTGAGACATAGTCTCAAACTATCACCCTGGGTAGAGTGCTATGGTATCATAGCTCACAGAAACCTCAAACTCTCGGGCTCAAAAGATCCTCTTGCCTCCATTTTTTTATTTTCTATTTTTTAGTGGAGACAGTGGTCTCACTTTTGCTCAGGCTGGTCGTGAACTTGTGAGCTCAAGCAATCTACCCACTTTGGCCTCCCCGAGTGCTAGGATTACAGATGTGAACCACCAAGCTCAGCCATGTTATTTGATTTAATGTTATTCAGTGTAAAGTATGGTAAACATCATCAAGGCATGAAAAAAATGTTATTGAGTTGGTTTATATGACCTTCCCTCATCTGTGGTTGGGTCAGTGTTTCTTTTGCAGGCATAGTCTTGCAGACGTTACCCTATACCACTGCATGACAGAGCCAGGTCACAGACCTCTCTCACCACCATTCATAGCTTATAACACTCAACTGAGACTCAGGGACTGGATTTACCTGTTACCAAAAGAAAGTAGTGGGGAAACTGGGTAAGCGAAGGTTGGTGGGGTGTGGGGGGGGAAGTCCCAACACCAAGACTTTAAATATGACCTGATGTCAGAGAATTCAGTGACATGTAACCCAAGATAGGACCTGCTATAATTGGATCCTTCCGATGTGGAAAAATAAGTAAGGCAGGCTGACTGCCGCCACCATGGAGAGGCGACAAATGTTTGCCCTCAGGCATGAGGATGCCTGGCTGTCTCCATGCTGTCACAGGGCGAAATGCACACCTGTTCCAGCTGGAGCACAGTCAACCCCAACTAGTCACCCTTAGACAGACCAGCCTCAGTCCTAGAAAAGAATGAAAGAGGATAACTGTTACATGACAGAGCTATTAAGCAGCTGCCCAAGGTAGAATGGATTGCCTTGTGGAATAATGAGTTCCCTGACACTAGAGGTAATCAAACCAGATGACCACTGGTGGAGTTGCTTTAAGGGGATTCCAGCTTCATGTTGGAGAAGGAGATTGCCATGTGTGGCCTTGAGCTTTTATGATACTGTAACTTTCAATCTGTAGTGTGCATCTCCTCTCCATTGGCTGCGTTTACTCTACGGGAGCCTACCATGGTGCCTGAAGTTCTACCAGCAGAGCTTTATTCCTTGTGGATATGGTGTTGTGATCTGCAGGGGCTGCTGGTTAAATAAAGGGATGCTATGTAATGTCATAGTTGTTGATTCTTCTTTGCAAATTCATTTAGCAGGCCCTTTTCCCAGATCTCTTGGGACAGGGATCACTGGGGAACTAGTCACCATAGTAGGGGTCTGGGAATTGTGGGGAAATGGTCCCCTGTCTTTGAACATGGGCATGAGCCTGTGAGTAAGTAAGCCCATGAAAGTTTGGCCCCATCTAGGTCACCCCACCAACTCCCCTGGAATTGGGAAGCCTGGGGAGGAATGACCTGGGTGCAGTGTGGGAGGCTAGAGAACAGGTGGAACTATGGCCACCCAGAAGGCACCATGACGGCTGGGTATGCATAGGGGGAAAGGGGAGGTGGTAAGATTGCTGTGGGACAGGAGGGTGTGGGAAAAGAGAAGTGGCAGGAGTTCACCACCAAGAGTACTCTCATCCAGTTCACAGCTGGGCTAGGGTGGCCCCACCTGAACCAAAATTCATCCAACATTTGTGCAACACCTTCTACCTCTTAGTAAAACCTTCCCCTGGGAACATTGGACTAGGAGTCCAGAGACCTGCATGCTGGCCTTGGCTGGGCTACTCCTTGGCAGTGAGCTTTGGGCACATTGCAATGCTACCATGCAAAGCTCAACCTTCTCTGTGTCCAAATAAGAGGATATCCTGTGCTGGTCTCCAAGGACCTTCCCAGCCTGACAGGGTCTGAAGGAAAAACCAAGGCACCAGGCAGGTTTAGGGGGCCTCCAGACCTGACTGTGAAACTCAGCTCTGCTTTTTCTGAGCTTCATGACCTAGGAAAGTTAACTAGATTTCCTGAGCTTCAGTCCCCATGTCTCTGAAATGGGAACAGTAATATGTGTATGAAGCATTGTTAAGATGATGAAATATAGTATGCCTAGCATAGTGACAGGGTAGGTGCTAAAAACAACCACTATTTATCATGTCATTTTATTAGCTAACACCTCAGTTGAGCATAGCAGTCTTTATCTGTAAAAGAAAACATCTGGAAGGCACACATTGCTCTGATTGATGCTGGAACTATGTCTTCATCTATTCCTTCAACAGATATTTCCTGAGTTTCTAACATGTGCCTAGCACACCCAAACTATACAAATTTCAACTACACATCACCGAACCATGTAAAGACTCCCCCATCCTTGGACCAAGTCTAGCCCCTGACTGTCCATCTGATGGTCTGTGGACTCCCAAACAACTTCAAACTTGAATCAGCCCCCACCCTGAACCATAAAATATCTCCTTCATATTTCTGAGGAACTCTAGCCTCCCACACTGCACCCAGGTCATTCCTCCCCAGGCTTCCCAATTCCAGGGGAGTTGGTGGGGTGAACTAAATGGGGCCAAACTTTTTTTTTTCCCCTGTACCCATTCTAAGATGCACCAGGGGCCAAATTTTAATGGGCTTACTTACTCACAGGTTCATGCCCATGTTCAGAGACAGGGGACCATTTCCCCACAATTCTGAAGCCTAACTTCATATTAGAATTACCTGGAAGTTTTCAAAACTATCTTGATGTACAGTCCCACTCCTAGAGATTCTCACTCAAGGGATCTGGGGTGGAGTTTGGGCTCTGATAGCTTTATGGCTCCCAAAGTGATTCCTGTGGGGAATTACCAGCCTTCCTTTGCAGATGGGAAGAAGAATTTTCCAAGATCAAATTCTATCTAGGAGCCCAGTTAGGTATTATTGAGCCCCATTTTATAGACAAGGAAACTGCAGATCAGAGACAGGAAGGGGGCTTTGGGGAGCCCTCCTGTTGTGAAGGCTCTTTACCTTGAGCCTCCTATTTTGTCTTAGTAGAGGCCTTCATTGCTTTAACTAAAAGGGCTGTACCAATGGAGAATTTTCAGCCACTTTCACTGGCAGAAGAGCAGAAATTTGAGAACCTCTCGTGTACAGTATTGGTATTTGCCTACCAGGGATCCAAGTGCAAGCAACCTGCTGTGAAAGGCCACTGCACCCCCCACCTCCCACCACCCAGGCGGGCGAGGATGAGGGGCTTCAGGCAGGGAAGTCTAACCACAGTGGGGCCCACAACATCTTGAGTCCCCTGATGACTGGAAAGCCTCCAGCTAGGATGGAGAGCTCAGTCCCCAGCAGGCTCTGTAGCAAACAATGGAGACATTTCACTCCTCCTGCTGGCAGGTGGGGCTGGGATTCAGACCAGTTTCCATCCTTTGTCTTCCCCAGAGAGGCAGAGCCCTTCTTCCTTTATCTGTAGCTCTGTTCAGAAGACGACTACCAGCACTGCATCCTGGAGCTGTGTGCAGGGGAGGACTGGGACCCTTCCCAGCGCCCTCCCCTTCTCTGGTCATCTCCCAACAGGGGTCCAATCTAGGACTGGAAGTGAGGGTGTCATGCCACCCACACCCTTCCTCCATACCCTTCTACCCAGAGGTGGGGGGAAGCTGTGGACTTAGGGGTCAAGTGGCTCTGGCATGAAGGCTTACTGGGCCAGTAACTTCTGTGTGCCCTGGGCTGGTTCCTTCGGGTGTCTGGGCACTGGTTTCCTTGTCTATAAAATAAGCACATACAGCACTAATTCTTAGAGGCCCCTGGACACTAAACACGTAAGTAAGTGCCCAGCATGCAGCAGGGCCTCAGCAAGTGGACCTCTTTTCTTGCCTTTTTTCTGTAGCATTAGTTTCAGGAAGGATAATTTTATTTTTCCAAACATTCATTTTGAAATTTTTCAAAACTAAGTACATGTTGCAAGAATAGCACAACAACCTCCCATCTACATGCCGTTCAGATTCACCAGTTTAGCAGTTTTTGCTACTTTTGCTTCATCTCTATCTATTTACAACATCACTATTCCCATTGTACAATTATTGCCTCCACCTTTAACCACTTCAGCGTGTGTTTTCTGAGAACAAGGATATTTTCTCATACAATCACACCAACAAACTCAGGGAACTTGAGAAAGGCATGACCCTATTAGTATACAGTCTATTAATTAACACATTCAAATTTTGCCAGCTGTCCCTATCAAGTCCTTCCTGGCCCGCCTTCCAATCCAGGATCAAAGCTTACATTTGGTTGACAGGAATATTTAGTCTAGAACAGTTTCTGCACCTTTCTTTGTCTTTCATGGCGTTGATGTTTGAGGGGACTATAGCCCAGTTAGTCCATAGAGTGTCCCTCACATGGGCCATGTCTAATGGTGTGTTCTCATGATTAGGTCCAGGGCACACACTTTGGGCAAGGAAACCACAGCAGAGATTGAGTCCTCCTCAGCGAAGCGTATCAGGGACCAGTCCATTTATCCATCACAGGAGAGGCTAACATTGATCAACGTGGAGTTTAGGTGGTGTCCAGAGGTTTCTGTACTGCACAGCTGCCACTTTTCCCATTCTGTGGGAAACACGATCACATCTTAAACCCTAGACCCTAGAGCAGCGATTTTCAACCCGTGTGCCGTGGTGTGCTGATGTGCCGTGAAAGGATCTTAGGTGTGCCGTGAAAATTTTTAAAGATCATGAATTAAATTATTTTTGAAAGAAGTTTGAAGTACATTAAATATATTCTTTTTTGTACTGTTTTTTTGAACAACATAATTTAAATGTGCTGCGGAAGTTTAAGTATAGGTACAAGTGTGCTGTGACATAAAAAAAGGTTGAAAACCCCTACTCTAATGTCTAACAGAACTGGGTTCTGTCTGGGCTCTGGTATTTACCAACCATGTGGCCTTGGGCAAATTATCTAACCTCTCCAAACCTGTAAAACAAAGGCTGTGATCCTAAGCTAGGGGTGGCTTGGAAGAGTAAGTGAAAGCACATATGTGAAGCATTCGGTACAGTGGGCAGACACATCCGAGGTGCCTGGTGAATGTCAGCTGTGAAGGTTAGTATTCCCCCTCCCTATAATGCTGCATAAGCCCCAGATCTCTGAAACTGGCTTGAGCGCAGGGAGCTGGCTGAATTGCTTTTGGCCCATTCAGCGGATATTCACTGAGCATCTGCCAAAGGTTTAGGAGCTACAGAGGGGACTTGGAGATCAGAAAGACCCACCCTGATGGGAGGAGGTCCCTGCAAACGGCAGCAGAGGAAAGAGGTGCCAACTGAGCTGCTGTGATGTCACCTGAACTCAGAGAGGCAACAGCGGCAGTAATGAACATCCGTGGGAGGCAGACAACCGCTAGGCATGGAAAGGGACTAGCAAGGAGATCCACGCCACAAGCCAGGCCTCAGATTTGGAATCCAGCCAACCTGGGTTTGTGTCTGAGCTTCTCTGTGAATTACCTGTGTAGCCTTGGGCAAGTCAAACAACTCTCAGAGCCCAGTTGCCTCTCTGGGACATCAAGACAACACTGAATGTCTCATCTCATAAAGGATGATGAGGATGATGTATACAAAGAGCACAGCCCAGTTTCTGGCACAAAGTAAGTACTCAAAAACCAAGCTTTCTCTGACCCCCCAGTTTCCAGAAGAAAGCATCTGTTTCCCCTGAAATCCTTTTAGTATCACATCCTCTCATGCTTTGTGGGACTACAAATTGCCATGACCTTCCTGGAGGACATTTGGTAAGCAGAGACTTTACTGATGAAAGTTCTTAGTTATAGACAACAGACTACACTCTGCTGGTTTAATCAGAAAGGGACTCATTCAGGAGAATACTATGCAGATAGCTCATAGAATCAGCAGGAGGTAGAGGCAATGCATCTTAGGCTTGGCTTCTAAGGGTGATTCTCAAAAGCAGAATGCTTTCATCACACTGTTAATATATACCTCATCTCGTTTAATTAGTTATTGTGTTAAGACATTTATACTCTATACTAATAGATCCTACGTGTACCCTATGCATTCCTAATTCTATATGAAACCAGCATATTGTACCCCATAAATGCATTAATGTATACATGACCTATGTGTTTATGAGTTAATAAAAAATAAAATAAAATAAAATAAAAAACACAATGCAGAACTGGCTGCCAAAAGAACGGCTGCTTCTGCCTTGATCAGAGAGTTCCGGAACAGAAATGGCCACTAGAGCTACAAAACCGTGACACTTTTTGCCCTGATTTATGCTGGCAAAGCCACACACCTTGTGGCTTTCCCCTGCATTACTCAGCTTTGAATCTCACCTGCAGAAGTTCATCTCCTTAACAGAACCTAAATCTAAATCGCATCTAGAATCCATGCTGTCCAATGCTTAGGCATCCTACAAGGATAGTGAATAGGTTTTGACCTAGTGAAGCCACCAAGTCAAAAGCCATAAAAATGTTTTACCCTTTGATCTAGTAATCGCCCCCCCCCCATAAAATTCACATGAAGAAAATAGAGATATAAGCAAGCATTTGCGTATAAAGTAGAAGAAAGGAAGAAAAGAGGGTGGAAGGTAGGAGCAAAAACAAAATCCATGATGTGCTGTTAAATAAATTTTGAAACATTCATACGAAAGAATATTTGGACAATAAAAATAAGTTTAGAATTTTCAGTGACAAAGTATTAAGTGGAAAAAGTCAAAAACCTACATCATATTGTGCAGTCTGAAGCCAGTTTTGTAAAAAGGACACATGTAGGCAGAGAACAATATTGAAGGAAGTAGCTCCCAAATTTTTATATCAGTGGGATTGGAATCCATGGGATTTTTATGATTTTTCTTGATTGCTATTCTATAGTATCTATGGCATTACTTTATAATCAGCGATGGCAGAAATTGAAGGATGATGCACCAGAAACGGAGATATACTCATCCCTCACTCACACACGCCTTTGCCGTGTTGATTCCAGATGGCTGAGCATGTATGAGTGAGAGACCAAAGGACCTGATTAGAGCTGGAGTTTGGGGAGGGCGATAATGGTTCATAAGGGAGAAGGAGGTCAATTGTGGAGATCTGGAATCATCTCTGACTTATCTGGCATATAATTGGATATCAATAAATATTTGTTTCAAACTCTCATACAGAAATGGTAAAAAGGGCTAGAAATAGCCAATTCACAGGAAAAGGAATACAGATGACTTTGAAACAGATGAAAGGATACCCAGCCTCCATCAAAATCAAAGAAATGCAAAATAAAATAAGAACTGTCTTTCACTTGGAAGATTAGGAAAGAACGCAACCTTTGATGAGGAAGGACTTAGGTGACTAGGTTGGAGGGGGTGAGCTCTGCCTCACCCTGCGGGGTGATCTGTTCCGTCTGTCAGAACACGAGTGTCCTTTGATTCTGACCCTCTACAGCAGGGAGTTTGTTCTAAAGACTTGGAGTTTGTGCACTGCTCCTGAGCAAAGGGGGTATGTCCAAGGATGTTTATAGTGGTATTGCTTATCTTAGAAAAAGATTAGAAGCCAAGTCTTCAGTTGGGGCCTGATTAAATAAATCATGGTGCATTTGTACAATGAAACAGTGCACTAACAAGGAGTAATCTCAAAGATAATTTTATAAGCAATAAAATCAAGGTGAAGAGCAAAGTATATAATGACCTATTTTCATAAAAAAAGAAATTGCACATATCATTTGATATATCCCTGCATTTCTGGGGTCCCCACAGAGAGAGTATTTGAGGGTCTGGGTTAGATGGACCAGTCATAGTTTATACTTACGTACCATTGAATTGTTCGATTATGCTCAGGTCCTGTACTACATTTTTTAATTCCAATATGTAATTTAAAATATATACTAAAACATACATATATACTTGTTGCATTAATAATTGTACTAGAAAGCCATAGAGAGGCATTTGGATGTGATGAGAAGAGCCACAAGGAGCCACTGATGGTTCTTGAACCGGGGGGTGGGGTACAGCCTAAGAGTATATTTAACAAGCAGGGCCCAGAAAAATGGTGGAAAGAGCCTGGGAACAGGGAGAGGAGCCTGGCCAGCCAAACCAGCTGAAGGCATCAAAGTCACTGGGCTGGCTTTACTGAGGTGGTTCTGGAGTGCTGGACAGGAAGAAGGGTTAGACTCTGAGTAGTTTCTTTTATCCCACTAAATCTAGGTGATTCTTTGTGCTCCCATCTCCCTACCATGTCCCACAGGTTTCCCAGGTTATTTATGAAATAACCGCAGTATAGATGCTTACTTTTTGAACCGTAGCCTCTGTCTGACCACTGTCACTTACACCTGCTGAGCTGGACTCCTTGGCCTTACCCCTGTCTAACCTTCCCTGGTGCTGTAGCAGCTGGTGATAGGGCTTCCTCCCCCCTCTCCCCCTCCCCACACACATAGCCCTCTCAGCTCCCTTTGCCTGACTCACTGAGGCTCTCCAACACAGGGAGGACACATCCCAAGCTTGATGGCCCTGGACCCATAGTGTTTATCTTAGAGTGTCCTTAAGGTCAGCATGGGGGAAATGGCTTCCTGGGACAAAGCCCTCTCGTGGCACTCTGCCAGATCATCCAGCTCTATAGCAAGTTTGTGTCCTGATTTGTAATATGAGAAAGCTGGGGCTTAGAGAGGAAGTGTGGATGTGTGAGAGTCACACATCGTTGGGGAAGAATTCAAGGGTATTCTGTTGGAGTCCCATGACAGTGTCTCCCCTAACCCTAGAATAATTAAGACCATGATGATGGAGGGGCTCATTCCCTATTCTCTGAAGCCCCCCAATTCTCTTCTTTCCCTGTCAGCTCTATCCACTCATGTGCCCAGTGCCCTGAGACTACCTCATGGTCCCCGATCTCCTCCCTTGGGGCCTGCGTGTTAGATCTGGTTTGCTGAAAGAAGCAGAGTGACTTGGATTTGGATGCACATGTTTTGAAGGGGAATGCTGTCCAAAGCTGAGCAAGGGAAGCAGGATAGAGCTTGGGAAGGAGCGGAGCTGAGCCTGGGAAGGGAAGAGGAGGTCTCAGAGGACAAAAGGGCCACACTTCCTTGCTAAGCTACATTTTTATGGAAAAAAGACTCATCTGGTTCTGGTTTCCTTTGGGAAACTGGTAAGCACTTAGCTAACTTGTTTTACCAGTTCCAGCCAAAAAAGGTGAGAGCCCACAGGCCTCCTTTTCCTCCTCCATGTCCCACCCCAGGACAGCCAATATCTGACCAGGGCCCTCTCTGCCCTACCCAGGCTCCTCAGACTTCCACCACTTTCCCCCAGAGCACAGAAGTACTTCTTGCTCCACAGGGGCTTGGGACCATAACTGGAGGTTTATTTGAAATAGCCTGAGGATTCTTCCTCAAAATTCATGGATTCTACTGTAACCCTTTATTATACCCTTAACATCAGAAGGGGAAGATGGCTACAGTTCACTAAAAACAAAAAAAGTCTTATTAACAGACAATAGCACACTGACTTCCAAATGAGGGGGCAGAGAAAATAGTCCTTTAAATGGGCTCTAGTCCTTCGCCTCAGGCCTGCACTGCCCACCTTTGGTGTGGGCTATGTGCATTGGGCTGGGGATCAGCAGCATCTCAGCTCTGTGATTAGCCCATTCCGCTGGCCTATGATTCTCAGATCTGAGGCTTCCCCACACCCAGGATCAAATGGATCCTTCCTCTGCGGACATGCCCCGTTCACTCCTTCACCACCCTTACACCACACTGTCCCCACACAGAGTCCTTTTTCTTACCTTCAACCTGGCTCAGTCACTCTGTGTCCTGGCCTTTGCCAGAGGAGCCTGCTAGTGCACCTCCAGTGTGCCCCCAGGCCTGCCCTGAGAAGTACTACAAATGGTCTCCTCCTTATGTAATCTCTGCCAGACTCAGAATGAGGTTTTAACAAGTCTTAAGCCCAGAAAGAGGGAGTATGTGTATGTGTATGGTGAGAAGGTTGGTGATGGTGGGACAGTAGAGTTTGAGAGGGAAGAGAAAAACGTTTGCTGCCTCATGGCCACTTAATCAATGTATTTATTTTAATTTTAAATATTATTTCAAATTATTTACCATGGTATAAGGCAGATATTTCTGGACATATCCCAAATTCTCAGGCTCAGAACTACTGACACTTGGGGCTGGATGATTCCCTGCTGTGGAGCTGTCCTGGACATCGTAGGATGTTTTGACATCCATGGCCTCTACTCACCAGTTGCCAGTCCCACATCCTCTCCAGTTATGAAAACCAAAATTACATTGAGACTTTGCCAAACATCTCCTTGGGAGCAAAATCCCTACTGGCTGAGAACAACTGGTATAGTTTCTTGTATGCCCATGGGGGAGGGCATAGGTGGCCTTTTTTGATCATCATTTAAAGTGACAATGGGGAGTTTCCAGCTTGGTGGGGAAGATGGAGCCACTGGTATGGTGCTCTATACAGCACAGCAGACACAACCTCTGCTTTGCCACTTGATCCTTTGCAGAACACCTGGAACTCAAGCCAGAACCACTCCCCAAACTCTGAGATTCTCAGTCTCCATCTAACTAGATTTTTCTTGGTTCTTGGGTTTTTCACTCAGAACTGCCAACAACTTCAGCCTCTTAGACTCTTTTATTATTGGGACTGCAAGGGCAATAAAAAGCCTCAAAGGGTTTCCGGGACATCAAATAGCCACTTTTAAATTAAAAATAAAGGCATGAGGGTTGGAGGGGAGGGAAACTCTCCAATCATCTTATTTTCTAACACAAGTGAATTAGGCACATATGGAATATTTTTCCTTTGGCCACTATTTTAAGACATAAAGAGATTGCCCTTAAAATATGTCCCAGCCGTTTACAGCCACTTATGTTCTTAGACGAATTGGTTTATGTGTTGCCAATTGCACAGGTCATACCTCAGGGTTGTGGGAGAGTTGGTTGCCCAATAAGGAAGAGCCCCAAGCAGTGTGGCCCAGGACATGTTAGTATGGATGTTTCACTGAAGACTGGGGTGGTCAGGGGGAGACTCTGGAAGAGAGCAGAGCCTGGATATTTTTATAGTAGCAACACTTTTCTGAATATGAGATGCACCTTAACAACTCTGAGTCTCCACTCAAGCTATTCTCTCTATTTGGAAATGTCTACCCCTCTGTGTACTTGATATCCTCTCAATATTTCAATTACTCCTCAAAGTCTCTCCTTCCCTTCTCAAGCATAATAATTAAACAAGTGAGGAAAGATATGGATAACTCTCTGTGTGTGTATGAAATATACACACACATATGTGTTTCATAGGAATGTGGTTTGTAGTGGTGAGAAAGTGGAAATGGGCTGAAATGTTCAGTAATAAGAGATTTAGTCAGGTAAATTACTGACTAGTCATACAATGAAAAATCACTCAGCCATCAAGAATTGAAGACACAAATGATTATTGATGTAATTAAATGAAAAGAAGTTTAAAATAGCACAAGTAATCCTATTTAAAAACATACATATACAAGGATAATTCTAGGAAGATGGCAGAGTAGGAAACATCAGAAAACTGTCTCCCCATCAAGATAAAAACATCAGCTTGGGGGAGATACCCAGCCCCCACCCTCATACCTGTGGCAGAGAGTTGGGCATGTGTTTCTAGAGAAACTTAAACAAAACTTGAGGAACCAAGGTGGACAAAAAAGATTTTGTCTTCCAATTATGGGGTCTATACTATGATCACTGATTGCTGCTTCTGATCATGAAGGCGCAGACATAGAGGAAAGCAGCCATTATTGTTGTACCTCTCCTTGTTGCAAGTCCCTCCAACTCAGGATGAAGCAACTTCCAGGGGATTTAAAGGGTTAGTGTATTTTCTTCCCTTCATTTTTCTCTCCTTTCCCTTTTGAGAGACAGATGTTAAAGACTAAACAATTCTTAAGCAACTTAACATGGGGGGAAAGTAGTCAACTGCACACACATAAGGAAAGGCACAGGCTCAGAAAAGACCTAAGATGACCTTAAGTTTACATTGCAGGTAAATCTTCAGAAAGAAGATAGCCTACAATAAAAAAAATTAAAATTAAGTAAATAAAATACAGCAAAACAGCAGGAAAATCTGATTTCCAGAGTTATTAAAGTATTGAATTAAAATGCCCAGCTTTCTATAACAACAAGAACAACAACAAAATCATGAGGAAACAAATAAATAAAGAAGGTGTGGCTCATTCAAAGAGGAAAAATAAACCACAATGAAAGACCAGATGGTAGACTAACTAGATAAAGACTTTAAAACAACTGTCTTAAAGATGTCCAAAAAACTAAAGAAAGATGTATAGACGGTCAAGAAAACAATGTATGAACAAAATAGAATTTCAAGAAAGAGATAGAAAACATGAAGAAACTGAAGAGAAATTCTAAAATTGAAAATTACAATGACGGAAATAAAAAAATTTGCTAGAGTGATTTGAAGGCATATTTGAGCAAGGTAAAGAAAGAATTGATAAACTTGGAGATATAACAGTTGAAATTATTGAGCTTGAGAAATAAAAGGGGGAAATCATTGAAGAAAAGTGAACAGAGCCTAAGGCATCTGTAGGACATCATCAAATGGACCAACATATGCATTAATGGTAATCTAAAACAATGTAAGAGGGAGAAAGAGAAAGAGAGATTATATAAAGAAATAATGGACAATAACTTCCCAAGTTTGATGAAAAACATGAATAGAAACATCCAAGAAGCTTAATAAACTCCAAGTACGATGAATTCAGAGACCTACACTAAGACATATCATAATCAAATGGTCTAAAGGCAAAGACAAAGACAGATTTTAAAAGCAGCAAGAGAGATGCAACTCATCATGTGTGAGATATCCTGAACAAGGTTATTGTCAGAATTATCATCAGAAACTGAGGTCAGAAGGCAATTGGATGATATATTCTAAGTACAAGGAGAAAAAAAAATCTGTCAACCAAGAATTTATACCTGGCAAAAGTATCCTATAAAAGTGAGGGAGACACTAAAACATTCCCAGTTAAACAAAAGCTGGGGGAATTTGTACTATTAAGATGTGCTCTGCCTGGTTTAAATTTAAGAAGACACTAGACAATAACTTAAAGGCATTTGAAAAAAATAAAAGTTTCAGTAAAGGTAAGTACATGGGCAACTAGAATAGGTAGTATCATTGTAATAATAATTTGTAGCTCCAGTTTTTGTTTTCTACATGATTTAAGAGACTAATGCAATTTTTGAAAATTATTAATCTAAAAACTAGTATGACTATAACTTTGGTTTGTAATTACACATTTTGTTTCCTACATTATTTAAAAGTCTAATGTATTAAAAATAATTATTAGCTTGTGTTTGGTCACACAAAATATGAAGATACAATTATGTGACATTGATAACTGAAATCAGTAGGGACAGAACTGCATAGGATCAGAATTTTTGCATGTTATGAAGTTAAGCTGGTATAAATTTAAATTAAAATGTTATAACTTTAGGTTGGTAAATGTAATTCCTATGGTAACCACAAAAAAAAAAAAAGAGATATAGAATACACACATACACACACACACACACACACACACACACACATATAAAGAGGAATCAAAATAGTACACAACAAAAACAAACTAAACACAAAAGAATATAGTAATGCAGAAAATGAAGGATAAAAGACACTATAAGGCATTAGAAACCAAACAAAAAAATGACAGAAGTCAGTCTCTCCTTATCAATAATTAGTTTAAATGTAAATATGTAAATGAACTAAACTCATCAATGAAAATACAGGGATTGGAAGAATTGATTTAAAAAAATAATCCAACCCTATACTGTCTAAACCATTTTAGATCCAAAGACACAAATAAGTTGAAAGTGAAAAGATAAAAAAATGTAAGACATGCAAACAGAAACCCAAAAGAGAGCAGAGGAGGCTATACTAATACTAGGAAAAATATACCCAAATTCCAGAAAAGTCATAAGAGACACAGAAAGACATACATTAATCAAAAGATTCTAGTTACAAGATGATATAACAATTATAAGCATCTATGTGTATAATAACAGGCCATCAAAACATAGGAAGCAAAAATTGACAGAATTGAAGGGGAGAAATAGATAGTTCAACAATAATAACCCACTCTTAATAATGGCTAAAACAACCAGACAAAAGATTGGCAAGGAATAGAGGATTGAACAATACAATAAACCAGCGAGATTTACATATTCAGAACACTAGACCCAAACAATAATAAAATACATATTCTTCTGAAGTGCACAAGGGCTATCGTCCAGGATAGACCATATATTAGGAATAAATTATGTTTCAATATATTTTTAAAAGTGACTATCATACAAAATATGTTCTCTGACAATAATTAATTAGATGAAGTTAGAAAAGAATAACAGAAGGAAAACTAGAAAATTCACAAAGTTGTGGAAATCTAACAAGACATTCTTAAATACTCAGTGGATCACAATAGAAATAGCGAGGGAACTTAAAAAATATTTAAAGACAAATGAAAATAAAAACATAATATACCAAAAGTTATGAGACACAATAAAAGTGGTGCTAGGGGGGAAATTTATAACTCTAAATGCTTACAAGAATAAAAATTAAAGATCTGAAATCAATAACCTAACTTTACAACTTAAGGAACTGAAGAAAGAAGAATAAACTAGCCTAAAACTATCAAAAGGAAGGAAATAATCAAAATCAGTGCAGAGATAAATGAAACAGAGAATAGAAAAATAAGGAAAATCAATGAAACCAAAAGTTGGTTCTTAAAAAAAGATCAACAGAGATGAAAGATGGCGGCCGAGTAACAGCTTCCCTGCAATTGGGCACGGTGAGTCGGGGGAGACAAGACTCCAGGCATCTCTGGCTGGTGGGATCTGCCTATAATCATCCCTTTGAGGATACAGGGAGACAGCAAGGGACTTCTGGACCCCAAGAGGAGGACAAAAACAGTGGAAAACTGGCAAGTAGTTGTGTGTGTTCGATCAACCTAATCATGCCGGCAACCGTAAGTACAAGCAGCAGTGAGACTGAAAACCGGAAAGGTTTTACCTGTGAACTGTTTTGGGGTTCTTGGACTTGGCACTCAGATGAACTGCCTTGGGGAGAGCCTGAGCAGGAGTGTGGAGAACTTTGGGCATTGTCTGGGGCCCCAGACTGAGCCACTGAGCTGGGTGCAGAAAGGCATTGTGAAAGAACTGCCCTGGCAAGCTCAGCCCTCAGGGTCCCAGAGCAAGGATCAGGCAGGACAAAGTAATCCAGTGACTGAGCAGCCAAAAGGCGGGGACTGAACTGCCTTACAGCCTTAATCCTTAGGGGCAGAGTGAGACGGTTTTGGCACACTGGAGCCTTGGGCTGTTGCCCTGAGTAGAGTGCCGTGATGTCACAATTCATAGCAACCTCAAACTACTGGGCTTAGTGCCACCCAGACCTCAATAAGAGCTGTGCAGCGACCCCTGACCGGTGACCCGCACCCACCGGGCCTCCGCATTCCCTGACAGGAACTGCAGGAGCCACGCAACACTGCGTCCTCCCTCCTGTGTCCTCCCAGCCTCCACACTAGCCCTTTCATCTGGCTAGGGACTGCTGGAGCCTTGGGCTCTCTGTGCCAAAGTCATTGGGCGCCAGGCACTCCCAGAACTATGAGCACCACCTCCAGCCCTGTTGATGGATCCGGGTGTGTCACGCACCAGAGCTGCTTCCACACCAGAATTCCCTAGCTGGAGCAGCCCCAGAGGAACCACACAGGGTCACTCCCTAAAAAGATCCAGCAACAATAGAGTGATCCCGCTGGGGTCTAATCTTGGAGAGACACCTCCCCAACTCTGAGGATGGCCAGAGGCAATGGTGAAAAACAATCATGAGGTGAAATCAACAGAAAAACTCTGGCAATATGAATAATCATAGTAGATCAATTCCCCCAAGGATCAATGGGGCAGAAACAGCACAAGACCCCATGCACTAACAAATAGCTGAGATGTCAGAAATTGAATTCAGGATCTGGATAGCTAATAAGATCAAATTAGAATTCCAAAAGTTATCTCAAGAATTCAACAGATTCAAAGACCAAATGACCAAAGATTTTGACACATAGAGACAAGAAGTTGCATCCCTCAAAGATCTTAGAAACACAGCAGAATCCCTCAGTAACAGAATGGAGCAAGCACAAGAAAGGATTTCTGACATTGAAGACAAAGTTTTCAAACGCTCCCAAACCCTCAAAGAGGAAGAGAAATGGAGAGCAAAAACAGACCACTCTCTCAGAGAGCTCTGGGATAATTTGAAGAAAACCAATATTCTTCTTATAGGGATCCCCGAAAGTGACAAAGTGGCTTCACAAGGCACAGAGTCTCTTCTCCATGAGATTTTGAAGGAGAACTTTCCAGACATGCTGGGAGACTCCAAAATTCAGATAGCAGACAGTTTCAGAACTCCAGCACAACTCAACCCGAATAAGATATCCCCCAGACACATCATAATCAATTTCACTAAAGTTAATATGAAAGAGAAAATTCTGAAAGCTGCCAGATGAAAGAAAACCATTACCTACAAGGGGAAGAATATTAGAATAACTGCAGGTCTCTCTGCTGAAACCTTTCAAGCTAGAAGACGATGGTCATCGACTTTTAATCTCCTAAAACAAAATAACTTCCAACCCAGGATCCTGTACCCAGCTAAACTGAGCTCTATCTATGACGAAAAAATTAAATACTTCAACGACATTCACACGTTGAAGAAATTTGCCCCAACTAAACCAGCTCTCCAGGATATTCTTAGACCTATCCTCCATAAAGACCCACGTAATTCTCCACCACAAAAGTAAACCCACCCAAAAAATTTATGATCAAATTCCAGCTTCCACAGTCACAAAAGGATTAAAAATGTCCACTGGCCTCTCGAAAGGATTATCAATATTCTCAATTAATGTGAATGGTTTAAATTGTCCTCTAAAGAGGCACAGGTTGGCTGACTGGATACAAAAACTCAAGCCAGATATCTGCTGCATCCAAGAATC
>CAUYPK010070315.1:0-23342 GCA_963574355.1 Loris lydekkerianus
TGCAGCCTTAAAGAAAGATGGAGACTTTACCTCTTTCATGTTTACATGGATGAAGCTGGAACATATTCTTCTTAGCAAAGTATCTCAGGAATGGAAGAAAAAGTATCCAATGTACTCAGCCCTACTATGAAGCTAAATTACAGCTTTCACATGAAGGCTATAACCCAACTATAACACAAGACTATGGGGAAAGGGCCAAGGAAGGGGAAGGGAGGGGGGAGGTTTTGATGGAGGGAGGTTAATGGGTGGGGCCACATCTATGGTGCATCTTAGAATGGGTACAGGCGATTGTACTAATATACACAGCTATGATTTAACAATTAAAAAAAACAAAAAAAGAAACAAAAAACAATATACCCTAAAGATTTTTTATATCAAAAAAAAAAAAAAAAAAAAAAGAAGCAATTAGAGCACTGCAGAAAGTTAAAACCTTTCCTTATAAGTCAAGGAAGAAAACTACTGTCTGTGCAAACTTGGGAGCAGAAGGCATAGTGGCAACCCATGGCACAAAGTCCCAACGTCGTTTTCATGAGAATCTGCAATCTTCTCCACGTTTACTAGGCAGGAAAGAGGAGCAGGTCTATGTGCCTGGGCGAGCTGCACGTGCCCCTCTCATGTGTGATGAGGACAGTTGTCTGAGCCAACATCTGTTTTTTAGATTTTAAGTGGGTGCTTCTAGCAGTTTATATTGTGATATATGAAAACTGACTGTTAGGTTTTACAATGGGAACTACGCACGCTGCATCAAACTATACTCAAAGTGCTTTACCACATCACTAGCATCAGCGGCCACTCCCTGAACCCACTGTGGAGCCAGGCACTATGTTGGCCTTGTGTAGTGAGACTGCTCCTGTCTTAGTGGTCAATACTGTAGGTCAGGCAACAAGGCTTGAAAAGCTTCCCCTCACTTGTCAGGTGAGTGATTTGGCTCAATTACTTCATCTCTTTTGGAGCTGTTTCTGTGTTAAATAGAAAGGATCCCAGTACCTTCACACTTGAGGTGTGAAATCTGAAAAGATACACACACAGGAGATTGCAAGCGCTAGATGACTGTTGGTGCTAATCAAGGGTACATCTAAGCATGCCCATGGAACTGAATGCTCATAAAACTATCAACCGGTCTGGCCAGGGCTGTCTGGGGAGAAGGTAGAGAGGATGCCCTGAGCTGCCTGCACGGAGGCTGTGCCCAAGGCCCACCTACCTCAGTGTAGACAATGGCCATCATCCAGAACCTGCGGCTGGGCCTGGGCACGGACAGCATGGCCCAGAGGAAGATGAGGATGGGCAGCAGCAGGGTGATCACGGAGGCCGACACCATGTGGTTGAGGATGATCACAAAGTAGCACACCATCTCTGAGCGGGCCACCAGAGTGTTGTACAGGGCGTAGAAGAGCAGCAGGAACCGTGGCTGCTCCGTGTAGAACTTCTCTGATTCTTCAAGTTCATCGTCATGAAACATTCTGTTCAGATAAACAAGATGATGACATAGTTGTCTTTAATCTCTCCAAATGACTAACTTTAACTTAGCATGATCCTTCCTGGTCTACCCCCACTTCCTATGTGTCTGTATTTCTTTTGCAGACAACTTAATATCAGACTTTATGATGAGAAGGAATTTCAACACAAGGGTCTATTGACGGTTTTTGCTGGTTCTCTAATTTGGTCATGTAAGGACTGAAGCTTGTTTTGTATTTTCAGGGCAACAGATCCTGAAATCGCATGTTTGTTCCACATGGCTAGGTGAAATTTTAAAAATATATGAACTTTCCTCTATATAAAAAACTAGAGTGTACGTGCAAGCAGTGGCTTCTGGCAGGCACAGGGCTGGCCTGCCAAGCTCTTACTTGTTCATCAGCAGCTCGCTGGCTGTCAGCTCATGTGTCAGGGGAGCTAAGATGCTCGACTCCAGCTTGTCCGTGCAGCTGTCATCTGGGCGGCTGTCATCTGGGCTGACCACCATGTGGTTCTGGCTTGTGTAGTCCTCCTGGGACTCCAAGGACAGGTGCTCAAAGCTGACAGCCTTGCTGTAGGAGGGTGGCACCTCCATGTCCCCATCCACAGTGGAGAACTGCGTCAACTCTTCCTCAGGTGTCAGATCCGCCTCCACTGTGTCCAGGGTGCCCACCTCATACTCGGCCTCATACTCTGCGGCCACCTCATGGGGCTCAGGCGCTGTGCTCCCTGCTTCCTCCTCATGCTCAGCCTCGACCTCCTCGATGGTCTCCGTGGTCCCCTGGCGCGAATACAGCATGGTGCACTGCGTGGGCTCACTATTGGGAGAAAAGCAGGGGCGTGGAGCCCACGTCTTAGCATCTACATGCCCCTGAATTGGTCCAGACTCTAAGGAGACCCCATTAAAACTCCCAAGTAAAACAACCAAGGTGCAAGAGCAAATGAAATACCCCATTTTTTCTGCATTCCATCTGTTTTGTCCCTTTGGAACATTAACAATCAGCAGCCTCTCAGATGCAGATGCTGACGGTGCACAGTTTAGAACAGAGCCAGACCCACAGCCCTCCGGGAGCACAATCACCTGTGCAAAGGTTTTTGAAGTAGTGTCAAAATTCACAGCATAGGGTTCCAGGGTTTATTTCCAAGCCAACACATACTTAGCCCAGCATGCCAGCCACTCTATCTACTTTAAAGATTTGTTTTTGTTTTGTTTTGTTTTTAATTTCTGATTACTATATGGGTACAAACAATTAGGTTACATTGTTTGCGTCGGTGGGGTAAAGTTCAAGTTGTATTTGAGCCTTTCATCCAGGTGGTGTGTGTAAAGAAGGTTTTGACCAAGATGTATTTTACTATCCTTCCTACACAGTGGACCCATCCAGATCCATAAATGGATGTCATTTTTGATTGATTAAATAAACAACTACCTACTTGACAAAAACTGCCACTGTTCTTGAACATCTGTTTTCCCATCCCTTGCCTTTTTTTCACTGGTGTTCATCATACCTGATTCGTCCCCCCCATGGCCCCAGCTCCCCATCACCACTCACCGCGCCTTCCCCTTCCCCGTAGTGAGGAACCAGCCTTTCTCCTCACCAGCGTGAGCTCTCCTGGACCCGTCTCCCTTTCAGCTACTTGTTCCACCCCAAGGTGTACCCCATTCTCTTTAGCTCCCCAAAATGTCACTTATTTTCTTCTACCAGTTCCTCTTCTAATGTTCCTTTTCCAGAAGCTTCTCTAGTCTTGTCATCAAGGATCTCTAGTCTTATCATCACTCCCTACTTTTGGCATCCTGCTCTTTTCTTGTCCGTCTTTCCTCTCCCACTTTTATTCTTTATCTTCTAACTTTCCCTATCGGGTTCATGCAGAAAAGGTGAAGCATGAAACGAAGCAGCCACACCCGGGACTCTCACAGCCTGCCTTTCACTGCTGTTGGCCCAGACACAGCCGGCCACAGCGGGAAGAGGGGCAAAATTACCTGGGGCCTTGAATCTGGTGAATGTAGTAGGATATGGTTTGTTAGACACTGAGTCACACGCTGTTATCTGAATGGCATAGGTGAGCATCTGGGTTCTGTAATCACTGAGATTCTCAAATGTACAGAGGGAACCCATTTTTCTTGTCAAAGATCCCAGTGTAGTTGTGTCAATGAATGGACAAATGAATGGCTTTGGCAGAGCCCTCAGGGCATCTTGTGACTAAAGAACCGGATTTGCAAGCATCCTTCATGCCTGCTCAGGCATTCAATACGACCAGGGCTTTGGGCCCAAGTGGGTATAGCATGGAGTACTAGGGCAAACCGCATGTCCACTTAGACGTACCTCAGTTAGACACAGCCTCCTAGGAAGACTGTGTAATTGACCCATCACCCAGCAACTTTTGCGATTATTGTAGCCAACCTCAAACTGGGCCTAACTTTCAGGATGACTGTACCTATTAGCACACTCATTATGGTTTAGGATCCCACCAGGCCCCCAGGAGCTAAGAAGACTCAACAAAGAGGACCAGCTTAGCAAACTTGTGCCAGTCAGAGGCCAAATGGCCAAAGCAGGCTCGCCACTGGCAGCCCCAGTGAACGGCAGCCATGTGTTAACATCCATAGCTGCCAGCAAAAAGAAGATAGCACCCCTCAGACTCGCCACTGGGAGTAATCAAAACTTGTTTTAATGTGGGCCATTTTCATGTCAGGATAAGGACAACAGTAGCTGATGCCTCCTGACCGTTCTGAGATAATCCAAAAAAAGAGCTTTGAGATTGTATGCAAATAATTTCAATTCTAAATGATTACTGTTTAGTGTGGAACTTAATGAAAGAACTTTCAACCAAAGTAATTTTTCCAAAGAAAATTAGTTATAAGCTACAAAGGTGATATATTCTGCATAACAGTATTCTTTTCAAAAGCCAATGGTAAAATATATCCTGACTTTTATGTTGGTTATGTACATATTGCATGGACGGATTTATTCTGTATCAACTAAAAATGACCACATTTTAGACGTTTTTCTACCGCATATATTTTTGGATGAAATCATGAAAAGTTTTCTACCTTTCCTGATTTCCCTCTTTGAGGACTATCTGCATAAGCTCTACATTATGGAGGAAACACAACTATGGCTTTGAAAATATAAAGTATAAAATATTTTTTAAATGGAGGACCATGTTTATAAACAAGGATTTTTTAAGAAACTCCTAACAGACAAAAACTAAAGAGTGGTTAGTTTTATATTAGGCTGTCTTGAGAACGGTGATGTCTCTGAAAGGGCAATGGTTATGCTTGTGTTAGTCATGCAGATTGTTAAAATAAAAATGAAATAAAAACATACATCACAAGAACTCATACTTGCAACGATATAAAGGGGGAAACAATGATAAAATTACGGAATGAAGCATGCACAAGTTAAGCACCTTGATGCTAAGCTGCCACTGTCAGCTGATGAGGAGGACACATCCATGCTGCACATTTTATGGAGCCTAGGCCGAGCACGCTCACTGGTTTTAGGAACAGTTTCTGGTCCATCTAAGTCATCAAGGGTAGACTGCCTTGAGAACAGCATGGTTGCTTCAGTGTAGCAGCTAGCAGCGCAAACAGTCACAGAGACAGAGTGTTAAAACACCAGAGCTTCATCAGGTCACACTGCACATGTCACAGGTCACACAACTAACACGCTGCCATGCAGCCAACCACACATGACACCGACACCACCAGCAACGCAGACCACCACAGCGGGGCTCCAGCACGGGGAAGGGCCTGCTGGCGGGATGAGGAGACATGTGAGCGCTAGGTTTTCAGAAACATATTGGCAAGTGAAAAACTATGAAATGGCATTCTTCGGCTGGGACTGGGAAATAGAATTATGACAAGTCCCAATATCTCTCTCACAAGGCAGAATTTACGTAATTTCAACTTTGTAATGATTTTTTTATTAAGAAGACATGCTTTATTTGGTGCTCACAATCTTGAGTTCGTTGAGAGCATTTGTTAAGCAGAAATAACTAGTTATGTAAAATTTATATAAAAAATTTTGATCTTTTATTTATTTATTTATTTTTTGAACACGGTTTCCAAAATGAGAGAGGGAAACTCAGGAAGGACCACAGACTGAATTTCCCACCTCATTTTTGGAGTGATACTCATGTAAGCCAAACTAGATGCTTTGCGTGTAGTGGAGATGCTGGTTTGATATGCAACTGGACATAAACCAGCATCAAAAATAAAATAAAAAGCAGTAAAGAAGAAACAAAACTCCAGCAATTGCAGGGGCATTTTGTGTATTAATTTTTCATGTTGTCTGATTTTTTTCTTCTGGATCATGTTGCAGGTCTTGGTGGATGCTGCAAGGGAGAGAACCCGTGGGCTAAAATCTTCATCTCCTGGGACCTAGTGGAGCAGTGACTGGGGAGGGACGATGGCAGGTCAGGACTCAGATGGTGCTAGGTGCAGACACTGATGGGAAGAAGCCGTGAGGTGTGGCATAGGCGTGATTTCAGTTCAGACATACGGCTTAACCCCAAAGAGGGACAAAGGATCCTAAGAGCCTCTGTGGGAAGCAACTGGAATATTTATCCTTCAGCTTGAGTGCTACTGTCCCCGCTGTCCTTGGGCTGAGCGTGGGCATCACTGTGCAGCCTCCAGGCTGCGTGGCGGTCATAGCCACATGCTGTCAGCAGGGGTCCTGAGGCAAACGCGGAGGCCATTCAGGATGGAACGGCCTTTGGGAGTCTGGGAGGAGGGGATGGGAGACATTCAAACATGGAATCAGTTCCCATGTGCCAGACTGCAGTCTCACGGCTGCTCCACGGCGGCCGTGCTGCTCTGCAGGCCACAGACACAGGGCAGACAGTGGGAGATGAGCACGGGAGCCGTCAATTGCTCTCTGATCAACATATAGAGGCTTTATTTAACAAAGGTCCTAAGTCCTTTAAATGTCATCAAGTCCTGGACAAAATGAGGAGACGATGATAAGATAAACTAATAACTCATTGGACAAGCACAGCGAGGACTGGGCTTTCGTCCCCACACCGAGGGGAACTGGCTGTTGGGCATGAGATAAATCAAGGCCCCTTCTGGGGCCCTAACTTTACATTTCTGCGAGGGGGGAACTTGGCATTTCTGTATTTCATGTTTGTGGAGCTGCGGCCCTGCAGCCTTTTGGGAGTCTTCAGCAGCTCTGCTCAGGCTCCTTCATGGGAACGGATGGTTCTGACTCAAGGTCTTATTTATCTTGTTACAATAATTCCTGGGTGGAATTCTGCTCTTTCTTCTTCCCACCCTCAGAAAGTACATGATCCCACACAGTTGGGTTCTCTAGAGGGTGACTAATACGCCATCAATTCAGGACATTTTTAGGTGAATGGGAAGGGGACAGCTGTCATCCCTTGCCTAGGGGCCCCACATCTGAAGCTCCCACAAAACACAGCAACCTTTTAGCTGACATTTAGATGATAACCACCCTCTTCATATCTAGGAATGCTCTTCAGATGGTAACTAATGTTCCTTGCAGCATTTAAGCTAAAGCTAATTTATTTTATGGGAAAGTAGATGTCATCTGATTTCATAAAGCAACCATTTAAAAATACGTTTGTCATTTTGGATTCGATTTGAGGAAATTGTGACTATTCTAGTTAAGTCAAAGAGAACACGAATTCATTTATTAGATTCTCACCCAGACCCCACCTTCTATATGCCCCAAAGTCAAAATTTGTGAACCAGATCCCAGAGCAGGAGCCTAAAGGGGACTGGCTGCTGGGCAGGTGTGCCCTGGCTGGGAGTAGCTGGTGGCCTCCAGGCCCTTCTCAGTGATGCAGGAGTCTGCCTACAAGTGCCCACAGCAGAATCCCTCTAGGGAAGGTACCACCTTCCTAGCAACCAGTATGGCTTCCTGGAGACTTTGGTGTAGACAAATTATTGTTTGGAGGTGTAAAATTTCCCATGTAGAGAAGAGCTCACAGACTTGCCCTTTGGGACTGAGTGGCCCAGCTCCTTAGGGGCGAGTGTGTGAGCTCATTCACTGACAGCAAAACGGACCCACCTGTGTCTTCCCTGTCTTTAGGGTGGAAAACAAAGTTAAAAAAGTAAATTATAACCTAATTTTAAGGGTATTTGTTTTCTACTAGTAAATGTATCAATTGATGTTTTATAATTTGGGGTATATTGTGAAAGTCTTTGTTGAAAAGCAATCTGTGGATTTAAATAACTTCTGCCTCACAATTTTTGGTCATGGATATGGCTTTATATTTTTAATCTTGGGTCAGATTTAAAGGCAGTTATTTGATTTTATTTTAACCTGTCTTTCTTCCTCTTTGTGATTTATAATATTTAATTTCTTAATTGGACAGACTGTCAATTGTTATGCAGTTAAAAGTCACTAATAGAGGAATCTCACATATGTTCACTTTATGAAAACTTTCTTTTCAATTCACTTACAAATATTCTCTTTGATTTCATTGCTGTAAAGTTTGATTCTGGAATCTCTATTTTTAAGACAGGCTCATGTACGATATTCATAGGCCTGTAAGATCCCTGATATTTTATGAAAAAAATTATATTTATGTGTTTTTCCTCTGTGAGGGAATATATGGCTTTATAAAATTTCAAAAGAGTTTTCATCGACAACTGTTACCAATCACTCACTGTGTCATCACAAATTAATAGAAAGGCAATTCCACTTGTTGACGTTTTTGCTTGCCAAGTTTAGGAGGTAACAAAAAAATTTCTGTGTTATGAAATGAGGAAAAAAAGGTAGTTGAAAAATATTAGAAATTACATGATGGGGCAACATATTTTCTTAAAAAAAGATGCTAAGGTACAATGACCAAACTGCATACTACGCATGGATATAACTGTATTTTTTACTATGTGGGCGGAAATAATTCTAGTTGAATATGAACACGACTTTCAGTAAAGCTCACCAGGGCTGTCTAAATCTTTTTATATTGGAATTCAGAAAAAATGAAAACATAATTTGGACCAGACCCAGTCTATATTTGATATATGCAGAGTAGCACTCTCCAAAGCTTATGGCAGGGAGACATTTGTAAGTGTTGTGCAAAAATGAACACATAAATGAGAGAAAGAGACATCATTCGGAAAATGCATGTGTAGAGAATCTCAGCATTTCTTTCGTCTTATTGTTCCCTTGGCTTTTGAAACATGGTTATTTTGTCATGAATAGTTCCTAACATGAATTTGGAAACATTTAGATTTCCCAACTCATCTTCCTTCACCCTGCAACTAGGAAGCAGCATTAGTCAGCATCTCCTACACCCACTGCATTCTGACAAACTTTATCCCCCTCATTTGCCTGCTTTTAACTTTCAGCATTAAAATGAATTAAAGAGAGAACAATTCAGTGTAATTACAGTGATCTGCAGTTATGGAGAGAATTATTGTAACAAGGATAAATATAAGAAGGTTGACAGGTTATAAGTAGCATAGTTCTTATGGTTTTCAAAAATCAAAATAAAATACAAAATAATAAATAATGACTTATCTTTTAGTGGTGTCTGTCAAAGGAGAAGACAGAATCTCCTTCAAAATGCAGATTATGGGATGTTTCCAGGAAGACATACAATGAGGCTGTGTTAACATTCACCAATTGGAGGATAAGATATTAAAATTTCTCTTTGTAAGTTTTGATGTTAATAATAATTTTAGAAGTTAATGATTGAGAAATGTACATGGGTTTGGGTAGAGGAGCCTGAAACGAAGTTTTGTTACCATGACACAATTTTTTTTTTTGAGACAGAGTCTCGAGCTGTCACCCTGGATAGAGTGCTGAGACATCATAGCTCACAGCAACCTCCAACTCTTTGGTTCAAGCGATCCAAAGTTTTTCTATTTTTAGTAGAGACAGGGGTCTTGCTTTTTGCTCAGGCTAGTCTGGAACCTGTGAGCTCAAGCTATCCACCTGCCTCGGCCTCCCGGAGTGCTAGGATCATAGGCATCAGCCACCACACCTGGCCATTTTTTAATAATAAATTATTTTATTCCAGGAATTAAAAACACGTTAAACAGAATCTCAGTCAGGAAATAAATGTTTGACCTTGAAATCATGCAAGATTTCTGTCCTAATGTTTCTTCTTCTCACAAAAATATGCAATGGCTGAAACAACCTGCATCTTTGGAACTGATAAATAAACTTATAAATAAGCAAAGATTATTCTCAAATTAAAGGAAAAATATAATTTCTATGTTATTCCTCAAAGGACTTTAAAAGAACTAGTACCTATTTGGGGAAGAAAGGAAGGGATATATTACCAATGCACAGTTTTATCTGTATAAAAATGACATTTAAAATTGATATATGGATGAATGAATATACTGTTTAAAAATAAAAATGGAGCTTTAGCATATGTACTATTTTAATACTTGAGTTTTCACTAAATGTATATATGTATGTGTATATATCTATTTGTATATCTAAACACACATGTATACATCAAAAATATTCCATACCTTAGGAATATTATAAAAGATATATTGTAAAAATTATTATAAAAGTATCATTATATTAGAATTATTATAAGAATATTTATTATAAAAATATTATAAACATATTCAATTTCTTTCCATACCAATAACCATGCATCTGCATCAATAATTATTGGTACTGAAAGAACAGGCACAATTAGAGAAGCTTGCACACAGCAGTTTAGTAGTAGTTCAATAGCACTTCAAGGTAAAGCATCCCCCCGCCCCTCTCAGGTTGCAATTTTAATTTCCAGTTATCTATTTTGGTTTGGCAGGGATAGAATCGCCTCAGTTCTCTCCTCTATTTCACGTGGAAGCACGTCCAGTATCCGTGAAGGACACACAGTTCTCCAGGACATCAGTGCCCTGCTCAGGGTGTGCAGTGTGACTCTAAGGCTAGGAGGGACTTTCCACACCAGCCCTGAGAAACCGCCACTCCCCACTGTCCTCCTCAAGGCAGGTGTTCTAGGAGGCAATGGCCTTTTCTCAGAAATCCCTCCCAGGCTCAGACCACTTAGGGGATTACCTTTTATGTATCTGTCTCAAAACCAAGGCTGGGGCTTAGGACAAAATCCGTGCTTTTCAACATGTTTAATGACAGAAATAAACACATGAATGCTCTCCTTGATACAATTCTTTATTTATGAAGATGGCCACAAAGTATAATTAATTATTCAGCTGGTCTAGTTAATCCCCCTAGGCGAGGTAATTCTTCCTCCTGAGACAGGGACTTCTGCTTTAACCCAGCAGCTAGCTCTGTCTAATTGACGCAGCTTCCTAGAACACCGTGGGGCATAGAATGCTCAGGTTTTTCTGGCACAGTAAGTAGGTTGGCCCGTGGTGTGGGAAGAGGCGATGAGAGACAGTGGACCACAGTGGTTGACGGCTGGGCTTCTGAGCTGGACCACGGGACTTTGGATCCTAGTGCATGACTTCCTAACTGTGCAACTTTGGGTATATTCTTAACCTCTTTGTGACCGGATTTTGTCTTTGTAATACTGGGATAATAACAGCAGCACATCATAGGTAACCCAGGCACAGCACCTAGTGCTGGCCCATGGGGAACGCTCCGTGCACAACCACTATTAGTGTAACAAGTCACAGGATCATAAAACGCAGGGGAGATGGGAGCTGATAGCAGCTTTCTGGGATTTTTGTTATGAATCTTAAGTAAAAATTCTGAAAGGAAAAGATCAAGGATAGCAACAGAAGGTAGGAGATCCTAGTATAGAAAATTATGTTGTGCATTAAAGATGAGACCCTCGAAGCAAACAGTAATCCTGGGATCAGAAAGGATCATTCTTACTTGCCTCCAGTTTGGAAAGTGCTATTCTGTGCCTATGAATCACGTATGTATACCTGTAGTTTACGGTCGAGAATCTGCTTTTCTGTGATTCAGGCTAGGTGAGGACGGCATTCCTGACACTTTGCTGTTCAGGAGACAGCCTGCCGTGGGTGGGGATCTGTGCAAGTTTTGATTAACTTTCACCTCATACATTCATTTCTCGTATTTGATGACATCCACCTCATTTACCTTGGTCAAACACAAACCCGCTGTTTAGAAAGTGAAATACCTGGAGATGCTGTCATGTGAATCTAAACTATCCATCCTGTGGGCTGTCTGTGCCCCCGATGCAGCTCCAGGATGCTCATCAATCGTGTCCAGCCCTGACTCTCTGGACAGATTCATCATGTGGTTCTGATAGTACATGTGGATGCTCTCCCGAGTCGGAACATTGCCCTGGGGAGAAGGAGACAGTTCTCACTACAGACCCCTCTCACATGCACACCTTGAATGAGGATGAAAGCCAAGCTACTCAGGTTGGAGACTGATGTTGATGCATCTAACACTTAGTTCCCAATAGTAGCAGGTATTTCTAAGTAAGAAATATAGATTATTATATAGATATATAGATTACTATATAGACATATATAATCTATATATATAGATATTTATAATCTATATATTATATAGATAATAATGATACATTGTGACTTTTCCAGAAATGAACCATTATTTTAAAATTTAATCATCAATCATACATGACTAGTCTTTGCTGCTCTACATACATTCTAATTTTTCTTATGAGAGTTTTCAGATCAAACTTCCAGACTAAAACTATAATCCTTATAGGTTAGGATCAAATCTGTACACTTGCAATCCTAGTGGGGAAGGAGACAGAATGAATACATGAGCCATCCCCACAGGACCGTGCATGTCCAAGCAGGCGCTTGTGTAGAGTAGGGTTCTCAACCTGTGGGTCGTGACCCCTTTGTAACAATGAAAATACATCCTGCATATCAGGTATTTACATTACAATTCATAACAGTAGCAAAATTGCAGTTATGAAGTAGCAAAGAGAATAATTTTATGGTTGGGGGGTCACCACAACATGAGGAACTGTATTAAAGGGTCATGGCATTAAGAAGGTTGAGAACCACTGGACTGTAGAGTGTTTAATTATTTTAATTCTGAGCATGGAATAGATTTGCATATATAGAAAAGAAAATAAGTTATACAATAACTGCCCAGAAGAAAAGACGCTGTCTTATCCTACTTGGAATTTTAGACATTGACTTTTAAAATCTCTTTGTAATGTGAGAAGATGCAAAAAGATTGTAACAACAGTGTTACCTTCTTAATCTCTCTGGTCAGCATGCATCTTTCAATTCTCAGGACTGTAGAGATATCAATATGTTCCCTTGAAATGGAGTTAAGCCAAGTGGTGAAACTGTCCACTGTTGCCAGAAAAAGGACCCAGGTAAATTTCAAAATATTAAATATCCTCTTGATGATATTATCTGGGAGGAAGAAAAGCAACAAGATTTCAAAGGAACAAAATGCCATTAACATTGCTGTCGTGTAATGCGGTGAGGTTCCACCAAAGCCAGGCCCGGCCTTTGGCCCATGTGCCTAGTAAGGAGTGGGATGCCTGACTCTGCGCCTTGGGGGGAGCTCTCTCTGGGCCTGTGCACACAGGTAGGGGCGGGACCCAGACCAAACCAGGATAAAATTTGTAATCTTTGGCCAAAATATCAATCAGAAAGGGCCCATACACAACTGAAGAACATGGGTTTGACTGTGCAGCTCCACTCACATGTGTTTTTTTTCAGTAACAGGTACCCTGAGTGTGCCTGCCTGTCCTGCCTCCTCTGTCACCCCTGAGACAGAGAGACCAGCTCCTCCTCCTTCTCCTCTGCCTCAGGTTACTCAGCGTAAAGATGACCACGAAAAAGACCTTTATGATGATCCATTTCTACTTAATAAATAGTAAAAACATTCTTTCTTCCTCATGATTTTCTTGATAACCTTTTCTTTTCTCCAGCTTTATTGTAAGAATACAGTATCTAATACAAATAATGTACAAAGTAAGTGCTGATGTCGATCCGCTGTTCATCAGTGAGGCTTTTAGTCAACAGCAGGCTGTCAGTAGTTCAGGTGGGGGAAAGTCACAAGTTACACCTGGATATTCAACTGTGGGGGGTGAATGGCACCCCTAATCCTCCCCCATGTTGTTCAGGGGTCAGCTGTAGCAGGTTTAACTAAAAATACAGATTGCATTTAGTGATACGTCTGCTACTGACACAGGAACAGAAATAGTCTGTATCTAGCCAACAGGATCCTTTAATAGGTTTCTACTGGTTTCCTTTCTTCTTAAGAAAGAATTGCTGATATGCCATTCAATCCTATAATTCTTCTACTAGATATATACCCAGAAGACCAAAAATCACATTATAACAAAGATATTTATACCACGATTACAACAAAGATATTTATACTGAATTGCAGCCCAATTCATAATTGCTAATTCATGGAAAAGCCCAAGTGTCCATTAATCCACAAATGAATTAATAAATTGTGGTATATGTACACCATGAAATATTATGCAGCCTTAAAGAGAGATGGAGACTTTACCTCTTTCAAGTTTACATGGATGGAGCTAGAACATATTCTTCCTAGTAAATTATCTCAAGAATGGAAGAAAAAGTATCCAATGTACTCAGCCCTACTATGAAACTAATTTATGACTTTCACATGAAAGCCATATATAGCTGTATAGCTATATATAACTGTATAACCCAGTTATAACCTAAGAATAGGGGGAAGGGGGAAAGGGAGGGGAGGAAGGGAGGAGGGGGACGGAGGAAGGGTGATTGGTGTGATTACACCTGCGGTGCATCTTACAAGGGTATATATAAAACTTAGTAAATGTGGAATGTAAATGTCTTAGCACAATAACTAAGAAAATACCAGGAAGGCTATGTTAACCAGTGTGATGAAAGTGTGTCAAACGGTCTATGAAACTAGTGTATCGTGTCCCATGATCACATTAATGTACACAGCTATGATTTAATAAAAAAAAAAGAAAAGGATAATTGTTCTGCTATTATTAGATACAAATTTTAGTAAATGAGTATTAAGTGTGCTCATTGCCTTGTTCCAAATCCTTCTTTGTCTGCTCAGTCTATCAATTATTGAGAAAGTTGAGTTACCATCTCCTGAGAATAAACAGATAAATTTACAACATTTTTATTTTCCTTGTGACATAAATTCATTGAGTCTTAAATTTACTCTAATATCTACCTTACACTATATAGTTATCCTGCATTTTGTTTCCTTTTCTTCAAATTTGTTGTTTTCATTTCATCTTTTTATTTTTCTCCCTGCTGCTTTGAAGTTATACATTCTATTATTCTTTTAGGAGTTTCCCTTGGAATTTCATATGTATATTTAATTTATTGTAGCTAGATTTGATCAATATTTATTACCTGATTTCAAAGCAATCCCAGATCTTTAGAACGCTCTACCATAGGAAATACTCTACCATAGTTATTACCTTTTAATTTACATGCTATTATTATGTATTATACTAATATTTTCACCCCAGTGATATTATTATTACTACTTTGTAAAATAAATGTTTGCTTAGATTTCTCCATATATTTAGTCCTTTCTCTGATATTCTGGTTCTATTTTTTTCATTGAAAAATAGTCTACCTAACATATTTTGAAACATAATTTTTCTAACAACTTTTACTATTTGTCTTTGTCTTTCTATAGTTTCATTACAATAAAGTAATTGTGTAGCTGAGACAAACCCTGAAGAGCTGGCAGTTGGAGGCTGCTTGCTGACTGAATGGGGACCATGTCCTCCCATGCAGTGAGATCTGAGTGCCACATCTTGTTGACCACAGTCCTGACACCTTGCTCGGCTCGATGGATGGTGCCCATATCATGCATTTTAGAATGCCATTCTGAGTTAAAAGGTGGAGACTTAGGTTTTGTCTCAATTTTTCATATTCCTGAAATTTCCAATTAAGCTGCCTACTACAACACTTCTGGTTATCAACATTCAGCCTCAGCTAAAGCTTGGAATCTCCAGTTACCCAAGAAACCAGTCCTATTTTATTGACAAATGTCATAAATTATTTAAGTTTCCTCATCAGTTATGTGTTTATCCCAACAAAAAAACTACATGCATGTAAAGAATCATCATTACTTTGTGAATTAGAAAAGATTACATTTGTCCAAAGAAGAAAAAAGGATTGTCTCATATTCCTTACCTCTGAAAAATGGCATCCATTTTCTGAAAAAATAAAATTGCATAGATTATATAAAGTATTATGAGACGCATAGTTAGGATGCGTGCAAATGAAGTCAAGGAGTAGGTTGAGCTCCTGAGTGGTAAATAAGAAGATTAAGAAAACTGTAGTCATATGAAATGTTAGTATTTTCCTTTAATAATGGAAAACCGAATTTTATGAAACCATATGAAACCATAATAAATGAATGGGTATTTTTAATAATTTCATTGTACTATTTTTAGTGTTGATATTTAAAAAATGCAAATATTTTGTGATATTTCTAGAATTGGCAAGAGTACATCAATACTATTTTTGAGAAAAGGTTTTCCCTAATATTTTCTTGCTCTGTGTGTGTGTGTGTGTGTGCACACGTGCATGCCTTGAATAAACTCATTTCCAGAAAAAAATGTTACAAAGATTCATCTTCTAAAGCCTTTCTCCCTTTGTCTTTGCAAATTTTTTATCCTTTTAGCCAAAGAAATGGGAGTGTATAGTATATGCCAAAAAGAAGATGTGTTTGCCTTTTATAGATCCTTCCTAGAAGATATCAAGAGTATAAGGTAGTATACTTGAGGTAGTAAAAGTCAGGTAAGATACTGGCTTCTACTAAAAATTTTGGCCTAAACATTCATAATCTATAAATTGTACACCACATCCCAGGCCTCTAGTGCCTTAAAAGGCATTGATATCTGCAAACATTAGTGGCAGTAGTAGCAGTTAAGGAATGTCCAAAATCTTCTACTCCACAGCCACAAAACATTTTCCAGCATCCTGATATTTATTGTCATAGTGCAAAATGTTTTGTACTGTAGATAATGTGGCTATTTAAACTCATAATTCTTGGGCAAAATATTCTTTCTTGGGTCTGGAATTCATCATCTCAACATTTGTTCTTTTTGTCCATGTTGGTTCATTAAAAAAAAAAAAAAATTACAATTGGCTTATGAATTGTACCAAACCTGCATAATAATAAAATGGTGACTTATTCTAACAACTGCCAGATTTTGGTTCTTTTGAAGAGTATTGTGGCTGTTTCTATGCATTATTGTTCCTCAAAATGTACATCATATTATACTCAGAATGCAGTGTCTTGATTGATTTGCAGCCAGATTGACAAAAAACACAACAGTCATGACAAACTTTCCCAGTTCAACTTAATGGAGTGTTAACTGAGAAGCATAATTTTGACCTTTTAATGATAGGGGCTTTGGTATTTTTTCCAAATGGCACTATCCAAGGGAAAGGAAGTGATTTCTATTAACCTATAGGACAGATTTAATTGGGAAAACTGTCTAATTGAGACATCTTCCAGATACTTCCATTTAAATATAATGATGTCTAATGGTAGTAACTGCCACTTAATTAGGAAGTTAATTCTGCTACATTAGAAAGCACTCACACCATTGAAAGATGTTGCTTACCTATTAAAGGGGAAAATTTCCTATAGGTTCAGAAATTAAATGTTCACTTGTCTTAAGTCTCAAAACTTGTGATATGGAAGATACTTCCTAGCATTTTAACCCCATCATCATTCTGAAATTTCAATGAATAATGGTTGATCAACTAAATTAAGACAATTTTTACCTGGAATATTATCTTGGAAAAGATAAGAGAAAATAAAGAGCATTTACCAAGTGTTGTGTCTCTGTTTTGTCAGGAAATACATTATAGATTTAAACAAATGATGTCTTCTCCTTTGATCTTAAGAAGATATTATTGCTCTTATTCTATAAATGGAAAACCTGAAGCTCAAAAGGTTTAAGTAACTTGCTTAAGACTACATCACAAATAAAAGTCCAAGTGAAGAGATGAACATGTAAATTACCCCAATTTAATTATTCCAAATTGTTTTCATAATGTCATTTTATACTTTATAAATACACATAGCTTTAATTTGTTAATTTAAAACTAAAAAATAAAATAGGTAAAGTAAAATATCCTGGTGAGTTTCAATCCTGAATCTCTTTAATTGTTCTTTGTAACTATGAGTTCCTTGATTTTTAATGAAGATTTATATGGCATTAGCACTGAGCCACATTTTTAAACACCCATGCTAAATAAAAGGGAATAGCAAGTTTTGATGATACCCCTACACTTTCATATATCAGCAGCAACTCTGATTGATGATTCATTTATTGTGCAGAAATAGTAATAGTTCATATTTTCACACCTTCAACTCAATTCTAGTAGAAGAAAGAAAAATGAGAAGAGCAGGGTAAATAGGTTGAAAATGATTCTTCTGCCACCACTAAAAGTATGTTCTCTAAAAAAGATAGGGTAGAATAAAAAATGTCATTTAAATGTGACCTGAAAGGCTGATTCTTAACCAAGAATGCTTTTTCTTTTTTTTTTCTTTTTTTTTTTTTTTTAGGTTTTGCTAAGGCTATCAATCCTTATCCAAACCTATCTACCATTCTGGATATAAACAATGGTATTTTAGGTTGTATCTACAAATCTTCTAGGCTAATGTTATCTATGGTGGTTTTGAAAGAAACTTTACAAACACACACACAAACACACATACCCTGTTACTACCACCCACTCTATACTCTTTTATCCCAAAGAAATAGCTGCTATCAGCATTTATGTTTGTCCACATACAGAATGAAATAAAGAGAGTGGAGATAATTTTCCAAATTGAGCACCAAATCTCCGGTTTAGGGGAAACAACAACAATAACAACAAGAGTTTGCTTGTCAACACTGATCGAATTTTCCCAGTTAAGTGATTTTTCTACCTGCATAGATGTATCTAGAGTACAGCCAAGAAAAATAATACTTAGTATAATATCTTCATATTTTAAAATATCATTTTCTGTCAATTTTAAATTGAATAAATAATACAAATTGACCCACATTATTTATTTATCAATTATCACAATTCATAAGTAACTAGTTTGCTTCTCATTATTCAAATAATCATTTCTTCATGTTATTCTGACTTAAAAAAAATATGGCATGAACCCCCAGAGTTTGTAGGAGTTGTAAGACTTAACTAATAGAATGCAAGCCAATCTTTCTGTACGGCTGAACATAAATATTTAATGTCAGAGTCACGCTTAAAGTTACCTTTAGAACTTTAGCAAATAGAGATTGTTACAGGAAAAACATTTTTCTCAACAATTTTACTTCTTTAAACAAAAGCACTATGTATGTATGCATATACGAGCTAGTATCTACTATGTCTAAGTGCATATGGGTGCTTCTTGTGTGTGTGTGTGTTCACATCAGAAGCATCTACATCCCTTTAGGGATATTAAAATAGAGAGGAGGTGGCATTTTGAATGGAATACACTACCATAAAGGCAATAGGACAACTGACTAACTCAGTGTGGATAGACAAGATCTATTCAATATTTATTTAAAAACATACTGAGCCCCTGTTCTGTGCTAATCTCTGCCTAAGACAATGTGTATAAAAAAACAAACATCCTTTCCTGCTGATATGTGCAGGAACTAAGAGAGGAGATGGGAAAGGCGGGTGGTATCATTTCTTACTTGAAAGAACAACTGCCAGATGAGCTATGATTATACTCAGGTATGGATATTTGGGCATTTTCTTGAAAATCACCAAAATGAGTTGGTTATTCAAAGCTACAACTGAAAATATTCATTACTAATAATAAAATGTAATCTTTCAAACTAAAATTTTGAATTTTGGAAAACTTGCAACCACCCAGACCTTGAAAGCTTCCTAAAACATAAGACTTTTTAGATGTGATTGATGACATTGATGAATGTGGACTTTTGATACTGTGTAATAATATCTGTTATTATTTGGAAACTCTGCATGACTCAGTAAAGCAATATTTTTTCATATGATAAGTGTTTAATGTTGTAAACTCATACATTGATAAAATATCTATTCAAAGTACAAGATAAATAGATTTACATGTAGCAGCATAAGAAAAGTACATTGATGTGGTTTCAAATTCAACATGGAAACTAATCTTTAGGAAACTGCTATTGTTGAATTTTGGTGTCATGTCAAAGAAGAATATTCACAATTATCTTAAAAAGACTAGTAAAATAGTCCTGGATTGCCCACTATATATCTTAATCAGGCCAGAATTTTGCCATTTATGACAGTCAAAACAACATACTATAACAGATTGAATGCTGAAGCAAAATCTAGCTATCTTTTCAGAAATCAGACATTAAGAGGTTTGCAAAACTGTAACACAATGTCTCTTTTCTCACTATATTTCTTAATCTTAGAAAATACAATTATTCTTAGTCCATTTACATTCAATGTTACTATTGATGGGTAATAACTTACTGTGCCCATTTTGCTATTTGTTTTGTGGTTGTTTTGTTGAGCCTCTCTCTTCCTTCTTGTCTTCTTTTGTATAAAAGTGATTTTCTCTGGTAGTCCATTTTAATTTCT
The DNA here is from genome assembly GCA_963574355.1 of Loris lydekkerianus. Lineage (NCBI taxonomy): Eukaryota > Metazoa > Chordata > Mammalia > Primates > Lorisidae > Loris > Loris lydekkerianus. Next base: position 19,895 of record CAUYPK010070315.1, read on the forward strand.
TGCTTAATTTTTTTTTTTTTTTTTGTATCTATTGTAGGGTTTTATTTTCTGGCTAAATTCTCCAATCCAAAGACCTAGCATGGCTAACGCATTAAAAAAGGACTCAGACTTATAATCTCATATTCTTGTCTCTCAAAGAGGGAGCTCATAGTATTTGTTACACATAGGAAACCCCCACCTTCTCGCTCTGAATTGGTCCTCTTGGGAACCATATGGGTCATTACCAAAGTTATAAGGTATACAAAAATTAAGAAAGGTAACTTCTGCACCTTAGATGGATACAAATAAAGCCTTCCCAGCAACCCTGATAGGTTGAGTAAGTTGAAACTTGCCTGGGTAAATGAGAAAGGTTGCTGTGGACGGTGATACTTGGAAGTGAAATCATGAACCATAACACAGTCTGTCTCAAAACTTTCATAGAGACCTACATAACACGCTGATGCCTTACTAATCGCTACAAAGAGGAAGGCAGCTGTGAACCCATATGGACTAACAGGTCCCGACAGAGCAAGAATTCCTCCAGTCAGCCTGCACACACATGCTGTAACTCACTGGCCTAAATGGTCACATGCAACAGAGTCTGTTATGTTGGGATTGGGTAAACATAACTGAGAACTTGGAATTTTTGTTGTTGTTGTTATTGTTAATAGAAGCAAGGCTATGCTTTTAAAAAACCCTCTTCCTGCAGCAATAGAAAAGTGCTCTAGACAAAATCTTAAGTTTAAAAAAAAAATTTTGTTTTAGAAAAGAACAAAATTCTCATCTAAGCTATATTTACAAACGTGTAAATTTCATAGGGACGTGGTGAACAAAAATGAAATGGAATGTAGAAAAATAGAAGACATTTTACTCTTAAGAAGAATATTGAATTCTTTAAATGGTTCTAGCATTAAGAAAAGGCAAATATTGAAAGTGATGGGTATCCCAAGTACACTGTTTTGCACTTTATACATTACATATACATTGCAGGAATGTATTAAATTACTGCATGTACTCTGAAACTATGTTCATCTATTATGCATTAATAAAAAATTATCAAAAAATATTCTTTAGAAAAAAGATGTTCTAATCTTTCATTTATAATGAAGTAAATTTCAAGACATCCAACTCAGATAAGCAGAAGCTCTTTGGTGTGCTCAAGCATTTCTAAGAGTACAAAGAGGTACTGAGACCAAAGAGTTTGAGACAAAGTTCTCAAGAGAGATTCTAGCTATCCGAGAGAGGCCATAAAGGAAATTTTACCCTCTATGGGGCATTTTAGAAATAAAGAAAGGCTGGAAATCAATGAACTATTTCATTCATGAGATAGTTACCTTTTGATTTCTAAAAATTCATAGTCAATTTCATCATAGTTATTTTCAAATCCCAAGGTTTCAGAAGTAGGGATGGCTGAAGATGAACCTTTCAGGAAGAGAAGCAAAGCAAAGCACAATTATAAAGAATTGACAAAAAAGTAAGAGCAAAAACTGACTATGGAGGGTGGGAAAGAGTGGGGGGGGGGGTTCCAGAAGAAAAGGAAATAAGTGGTCTTCTGTTGCTCCAAGTGAGGCTTCATTTAACACAGAAGAGAGAAGTGAAGCATGTTATGATGAGAACTCTAGAGACAATGAGAAGGAAGCAGAGGAGTATGCAGGACTGTGCTGGGATTTCTGGCTAAATGGCTGGATGATCTGTGGAAGATTACTGACACTCCCGTCTAGATCTCTGCGTTCACACGATTCTCAAAATTCCTACCTGCAAATTACAAGCCAGTAAGGCCTTACTGTTCTATGATTAAAGCATAGCCTAACACGACTATCAGGGAGCATCTGTTTGAGACAGCTTCATTTACAAGTGAAGAAACCAAAATCTTGAGTAGCAAAATGATTTGCCCACATAATGGCAGAGGGTAGCACTAGACTCCTGGTTTCCTAACTTCTGAGTCAGCAATTTTTATAAATATTATAAAGAAAAATGATACCTCAGAAATATCCCCAAAAGACCAAAAGATTCATGTCATTCTAAATATTCAGAATAGCTTTGACCAAGGTAAAATTTCTATACTCCACACTTAAATTCATTGGGTATATCAAAGCTAGATGAACCAAAACACACTGACTATTCCATATGAGAAGTTTTAAAGAGGAATGTCAAACATTTGCATGTACAGCATAACGCTTATTTAATTAACTCCATCTGTAGACCCCCTTTACCCTCTCCTGAATGGTAGAGGTCACATTTCCCCCTCCAGTGTGCTGCATGCACCCTTGTTTATGATGGGCACGGCACTGTCACTCAGGCATTCCCATGCTAGTCCATTTCTATGCTCAAGTAAATAGGTCGCAATATGGTGCAACATGCCATCCAGAAACTCTCGCTTCTCCATATTACAGGAAGAAACAGGGTGTGGATAATTCAAGATGGTGACTAATCCAAAAAACATTTAAATTGGTAATGTGCTTTGTGCTAACATTAAACACAGACATAATTATGTTTTGAAAGTTTTCTTCAAACAAATGAAGTCACTCTCTAAACATCTCACTTTTCCTTCTTTTTGCTGTTTAATTATCCATACCCTATTGCACATCCTTCCTTCGTTATACTTCATAATTATGTATATAACCCCCAAAAGAAAACTTATTTTAGAAACATAAAGAGCTTGATAAATAATAGAGTTGAAATATAGCAAATATTTACTTCATAGGTGGCTATTTTCTCATCCTTCACTCTTAGTAGAAGTCTGTTATTACTCAGAATATTCTTGACCAAAGGGCCTAAATTCTGCCCAACAGCTGTGTTAGACTGATGCAAGAATTAAAACTGATTTGACACCCCTACCATAGTCAGATTGTCTCAGTAATGCTCACTCTATCTAATCCAATTAACAGTTGGCTAATGACACAACTCGGTCTTAAAGAATACTAAACTCCTCACTGGAAGTCTGTTGTGCTGTTGTAACATCTTTTAGTGTCAAAAGTCTCATTTCCTCAGACTTAATATGGTTTAACTGAAAACTAATTAATCCTAGTTACATGCGTATGCTTACCCTAACTGCTACATGTTAAAAGTAAAGTTTGATTCTAAAAATTACTGTGAAGATGATTATAGTTTACTCATATTATCATTTATCTTAAGTCATTCTTAATGAGCTCATGCTTTCATATTTTCAGAGAGCATTATATGAGGAGAGACTGATTTCTTGCCAATTTTAAATTTAAGTAACATATTTTAGTATCAATAAATCCTTAAAGAAGTTTAAAACCCAAATAACCTTTTTTTTTTTTTTTTTTTCTGGAGTTTTTTTTTGTTTGTTTTTTTATTTTATTTTATTTATTTTATTTATTATTTATTTTTTTATTGTGGAGAAGGGGCAGGGAAAGAAAACGGGGGAAGAGGTGAGTGACAGGGTCGGGCCAGTGGCATGGTACCACATTGGCTGTATCTAGGTAGAGGCAGTTTCAGGCCGGGC
>CAUYPK010070319.1:0-23931 GCA_963574355.1 Loris lydekkerianus
CAGGAATGGAAGAAAAAGTATCCAATGTACTCAGCCCTACTATGAAGCTAAATTATAGCTTTCACATGAAGACTATAACCCAACTATACCATAAGACTATGAGGAAAGGACCAAGGAAGGGGAAGGGAGGGGGGAGGTTTGGATGGAGGGAGGGTGATGGGTTGGGCCACATCTATGGTGCATATTTTTATCTATAATAAAAAATAAATAAATAAATAAATAAATAAATAAAATGAAACCCTGTCTCCAAAGAAAGCCAAACAGAAAAAGAACATGCCTAAAAAAGCTTTAATCCAGCTGCTATGAGACAAAAGGTCCCACCATAAAATTGACTGACTCATTTAAAGTCTCTACTGTGGGGGTGTGTTTTACTTTAAGCAAATTAGATACACTAGGTAAAATTTGAATTTGCAGAGGAATTATTTGCTTTTGAAGGAAGTCTGCCCTTCGCCCCCCAGTAAAAAAGCCTAAAAATAGAAAATGTTGCTTCCATTCATTTGAAATAATCTACTGACAAAAGAAATCAATGCACAATTTCAGGAAACAAAGGCAAGATGTACTCTGCATCCCTGAATTATTGTTCTAGTCTGACACCACACATAGCTGGTATTACTCAGATTCCAACTTCCTCAATAAGAGAGCCTGGAAAAGGTCAACTTAATACTAAAAACAAACAGACTATAGTCAGGTGTTTGGCTTGTGATTCTGCAGCAGATGAAGACCCAAGGACTCAGGGACATGGGTATTTTATATCTAAAAAGAAAAACCCAGCTCACTCACCTTCTGCCTGGAATCATAATAGGCACAAATACTGGAAGGAGTAGAATGCTGCTTCCTGTCCCCCCTCATAACAACCAGAGATATGGCTGATGTATCTTAGTATAAACCCTAAAAGAAATCAACACTTAGGTGTTTCATTTCTCTCCTTGTATAGTGATAACTCTGTCCATCTCAATTAAATATCAAATTCCTCAGATGTCACTTAATCCATCTAAATGAAGATTAAACAATGTAATGCATGGTACGGCATCTATATGAAAGTATCATAAAGCTTTTTAAAAAATTACAAATATACATAACTTTAAAAGAATCTAACCAACAAAACTACAAACATGTGAACCAGATAAACCAAGGAGTGATTATTTGTATTTAGAAAGACTCTCCTTAAATAGTAAATGAGATAACTTTTAAATTCCATTCATATTTCAAAAATTTTCCTGAATAAAGAAAAGGTTACTGACAACACTGGGTTTAATAATAAGCAAGACACTCTAAGAGATGAGATTAAGTATGGGTGTTCAGTGAAGTAACCATAAAGCCCAAAAACACTGACCTTCTGTCTTTAAATAACTCTTTATCCATCAGCACATCACTTTCACAGTAAACTATTAAATGAGAAAATTAAATGCAATTGAAGGATAAGGCAATAATGATTAAGATAACACCTAATAATAATAAGTAACACTCACAGAAACTTTACTAAACAATAAAATCTTAAGGCATTTAAAACTCACAACAGCAGCCCTATGACTAAGTACAATTTTGTACCCCTATTTACAGAGAAAGAAAATGAAGCCAGAGAAGTTGATTGATCGAGGCAGCGCAGCTAGTAGAATGAATATGAAGTTCAATTGGATTATCAAAAAATGCAGGATGGATTTTGGCAGAGGGCAGGGACTGGGAGGAGGAGCGTAGGGAGGGATGATGTTGGAAAATGAGTTGAGAATAGTGTGGTGGATAAAGTAGGCGCCTATGATGATGATCATGAGATGAAGGTTAAAGAAAGAGACTGAGAATAACATCACAAGAACCAGGAAAGATCCTAAGCTGGGAATAATTAAGATCTGAATAGCTGGAGATAGAGGCAGATCCAACTATAAGGCCTTGCATGGGGAAAGGCATGCAGGAAAAAAGCAAATAAGCTCTATTTGGCTGCAGCTTATATTCAGAGTAGTAGTAGGAGTTAAGCCGGGAGAGGAAAGTTGGGACCATATGGTGGCTAACTTTGAACACCCAGGCAAAGAATTTATATTTAGTTCAAAAAGCAATGAAGAGTCATTGAGAGTGTTTGGAACAGGTGTTGGGCATTGAGGAATCTGATCAGCAAGCTGAGCGACACAAAAGAATACAAATTGTGTAATTCCATAGAAATTAAGGTCAAGCCAAAACTAATATTAAATTATAATATCAGAAAATGGTTGCCTGATGAAGAGGGAAACTGTTTGGAAGGAGCACTAGGGAGCTTTGTGAAGAAATACACATACTCTGTATTTTACTTTGAGTGGTGCTGCCAGGAGTGCAGCTGTTAAAACTCATAGAATCAAATACCTTTGCATTTTACTGTGTATTAGTTATATTTATCAAGAGAGAAAGGAAGGAAGGGGGGAAAGGGAGAAAGGGAAGGAGGGAAGGAGGCAGGTAGGCAAGCCTGCCTGTCACCTACAGAACAGACTTGGATATAGAGGAAAGGAAGCCAGTGAGACCAATTACGGTGACTATCACAGAAACCTGGGAGAATAATAGCTGAGGAATGAAACCTGTGACGTAAAGACAAGCAAGAGGACTGGCAGTAGGTAAATGAACATGTTTACAAACAGTAATACAAATCAATACAAATAAAAGTATACACACAGGAATTATAATTTCACTCATCTTGTCGCCCTGGAATGTAAACTGTCAGATGGCAGGGACAAAACTTAGTAAGTCTTTCCATTTAAAACAATTCTTTCCCATTTGTACATTTAATGCTGCCATTTCTATTGTGGCTTATACTCTTTTTTATATCAAATACTCACACAGTATGTTGATGATGCTACTGAGTATGGTGTTCCTGGTATGCAAAACTTTAAAAGATCACTTATCATGTGCCACTCTATATAAAGGTTTGCCACTCTATGTATGTATTTCATGTAAGCATTATGACTTTATTGCACATAATGAGGTATTATAACTATTATTCCCTTCTACAGATGAATAAACTGAAGCTAGGTCACAAGATGCCCAAGGCAACATAACAAAATTAGGCTCCCTTGTCTGCCTAATTCAAAGCCCAGATTCTTAAGCATTGTGCTATTTATATATGTATATGGAAAATAACTAACAAAGTAACTCAGAAAAAGGGTGAGGAAGTAAGCTCCAGTGAACTCATAATCCATTACACATATTCATCTCCACAGCTGTCAAAGACTACATACACTAGTTAACCAGGTACTGTTGCAGGACTACCGTTTTATAAGCTGCCTAAAACAAGAATGCATGAATTTGATGTTAGGCATTAGATAAATCCTTATAAATTCATATCAATGATACATAAAAGTCTAGCGATTAAGTTCACAAACTCATCCTAGAAAAAGTGCTACACACCTCATTGCTGACTATCACTACAGTCACCTTTGAAGGACTCCCCTCAGGAAACTATGCACTGCTACCAGTGCCTAGTCCACCCTTCACAGCAATTTTGGAACTCTTTTTCTGGAATGACCAGCAGGTCTGTCCTCCTACAGTGTTGGATAATTAAGTTCACAAACTTGCCACTGTGCACTTACATTGGCAGCAATGAACAACTTGGAGAGGTTTTGTTTCAAATCTCTTAAAATCACGAGAATCCACAGATTTATCAGATATTCCAAAAGGTCAGTAATCTAACAAGACTACAGAACCAGTTTCAGTAAGATGGAGAATCCTGTTTCCAAATACAAAAATGCATAAATTCAGATCTTTCTAATTAAATATGAATATTTAGGCAAGAACAGGAGTGAAGGATATACAAATATAATAAAGTGATTTCCTAAGATATAACAAACAATAAGAAAGAAGTAATTCATCTTAAGGAGAAAACAAATGTTTTAAGGGCCATAACAGTAGAGTTTACATAAACATAATGTTAAGTGTTCTAGGTATAAATCTTTCTTATCTCTTCATTAAAACATACCTGCAAAAGACTTCCTCATGGCATATGTTTAGCAAAATTTCATTTTTCAGACTATGTAAAACTTTTACAAGTGCAAATCCCCCACATTCAAATTAATGAAGTTTTACTAATACAATCACTTTTACATTTTACTATATTTTGCTTAGGAACATATATTCAGTGGGTGATAATAAATTACTCCACTTTATATAACCATCCTTTTATCAACAACAACAAAAAAGTCATAGCTATTCTTTTAATTTCAGCATTGCTGGGAGAAATTAAAGACCTAAATAAAAGGACAAATATATCACAGTCAGATCAGATTTAATATTGTTAAAATATCAACTCTCCCCACACTGCTCTATAGATTAAATATACTCTCAATTGAAATTCCAGAAGATATTTCTGCAGAAATTGATAAGCAAATTTTAAAATTTATAGAAGATGAAAGGATAAAGTATAGCTAAACAAATTTGAAAAAAAAAAAAAACAGATTTGAGGGGGCTTATCTATTTGATTTCAAAAGTGATTAGAAGGGTATAAATTATGGCATTGGAGTCAGATCTCTGGGGTAAAACAAGAAAACAAGAAAAACAGATCTCTGGGGTAAAACAAGAAAACAAGAAAATTCAATCAACTGATTTTTGATAAAGTTGTCAATTTAATGGGCCCATAATTGTTTTTTCAGGAAATGGTGCAAGGGCAACTGAATATTCATTTGCAAAAATAATGAACATCAACCATTACCTCACATTATACACGAGAATTTCTTCAACATGGATGGTAGTACACATAGAAGCAACACAGGTAAAACATGTGGAAATAAATACAGGGTAAAAAAATCTTTGAGACCTTAAGGTAAGCAACTTGGTTTTTGTATTGACCGCAAGAAATTGATAAACTGGACATCAACAAAACTAAAAACTTAACACCATTAAGATAATAAAAAGGAAAGCTACAGACTATAAGAAAATACTGTCAACACATATATCTGACAAAGAATTCATACCAAAATATATAAAGATACCTCGAAACTCAATAATAAGAAGACAACCTAATTTTTTAAGGCAAAGAATTTAAAGAGATATATTATCAAAGAAGATACGGAAATGGCCAATAAGCACATGAAAAAAAAGGTACATCTTTTAGAATGAGGGACGTGCAAATAAACATCACATTATACCACTATACATACATCCACTAAATTAGGAAAAATTAAAAGGACTGAAAGTGCCAGATGTTGTCAAGGATGTGAAGCAAATAAACTCCTACCCATTGCTAGTGGGGATATAAAATGGCATAACCACTTTAGAAGTGGGTTTGGCAGTTTCTCAACAATAGCATTCCTAGGTATCCAGGAAATGAAAACACATGTCCACATAAAGAAATACACCTGAATGTTTTATACATGCACCTGTACTCATAAGAGCCCCAAACAGAAACAACTTAGCATAGACAGGTAGGTAGATGAGCCAATTACATTATTTCTACTGCCCAGCAATAAAAAGAACTGACCTACCAACCGCTACAATGTGGCTGAAAATATTACACTGAACAAAAGACCTCAAACACAAGAACAAAAGACGTCACCTTGACCTTTGAATGCACAGCTTTGAACTGCATAGGTACACTTCCATGCTGATTTTCTTCCTTCTCTGCTACCCTTGAGACAAAACAAGACCAACCCTTTGTCTTCCTCCTCCACAGCCTATCAACATGAAGATGACAAGGATGAGGCCCTTATGATGAGCCACTTCCACTTAATGAATAGTAAATAGTAAATATATTTTTTTCGCTTCTGTATAATTTTTTAAATAACATTTTCTTTTCTATAGCTTATGTTATTATAAGAATACAGAATATAATACATCTAACAGACATATAAAATATGTGTTAGTCGACTGTTTATGTTATCAGTAAAGCCTTCCAGTCAAAAGTAGGCTAATAATACTTAGGTTTTAGGGTAATCAGAAGTTATATATGGGCTGGCTGCCTGTATCTCAGTGTTTAGGGAGCTGGCCACGTGCTCTGGGGCTGGTGGGTTCAAACCAGGCCCGGGACAGCTAAAAAAACAAAAATAGCTGGGCTCTGTGGTGGGCGCCTATAGTACCAGCTAGTAGGAAGACTGAGGCAAGAGAATTGTTTGAGCCCAAGAGTTTGATGTTGCTGTGAGTTATAACACCACACCACTCTACCAGGGGTGACATAATGAAACTCTATCTCAATTTAAAAAAAAAAAAAGTTATATATGGATTTTCAACTGCTTGGGGATGGGGTATCCCCCTCTAATTCCTGTGTTTAGAGTCAATTGCATCAGCATTCTTGCCAGCAACCCCACTGGAGCCCCAAGTCAACAGCCAGCCTCAGCTGATAGTTCCAGCTACCCTGGAGCTCCAGCTCAGATGAGCCTTTAGGTGACTATAGCACTTACATAAATCTGACTGCAACTGCATGAGAAGTCCTTCATGAGAATCATCGTTGGGGTACACTCAACCCATGGAACTATAAAATACAATAAATAATACATACTTGTTTTAAGCTACTGTGTGTTGGGGTAGTTTGTTGTGTAGCAACAGATAACACTGTTATACTAAAACAAGTCTAGGAAATTTCATGTGGCAAGTCCAGGCTTGGACCTTCCATGAGTATCACAGAGTTCGACTCTACCAAAACCTCACCCTGACCCTAGGTGTTCTAGAAGTAGCCAGAGGTAGACAAGGAAATAAAGAAAATTCCAGTGGAGTCACTGTGATTCCCTAATGCATATGCATTCCAGTCAGGCTCACTACTCTCCAAAATATACCCCAAAGCTGAATCTTAACAGGATGAAATTCTCACAAAAAAAGAAAGGAAAATAATTATTCCTAGTTCTTAAAATCACATCCAGGTTGCAAACAATTCTCAGTTTTCATGCTTAAACAAATTGATTATAGTAAATCATTATTTTTACTTAATAACCTTTAACGATGTTAAACTACCAGTATATGGTAAATTATCAGTATATGGCAGTTTACCTACTAACAAATTCAGCTTAGTAAAAAAGTCCACATGCTATTATTCTGTTTGTCATCTGCTCATGCTGTGAAGGATAATAATTAAGAGTTGTTCACTGACACGTTTTTAACATGTGCCAGTTATATATGATAAACTTCTTACCCTAGAAAATTTTATTAAACTCAGTATTAACAACCTACAAGCCACACATCATATTTCCAGGAATATTGCCTTAGTCCATGGCAGATTCAAATTTTAAAGAATATGAACGCTTGATATATGCCAGGTACTCCTGCTACTCAGCATTTATCTTCAACTGGCATAAATTTCATTCAAGAAATATCAGTGGTGACTCTGTATCATTAAGTCATTGAAATTACTGAGAACCACAGTGTGACAAAGAATGGTGTATTTATTTCATATCTAAAGGAATATTTCTGGCACACTAAAGAGTTCTAATTTTTTCCTTAATTCAGTAAGTATTTATAAGTTTATTTAAATATTTATCTATATGACTATTACTCAACTAATATGGAAAACACTTAGTGGCTTAAGTCAATCCTACAAGAAGTGTTGTGACCAATGTCTGCCCTGGGGCTAATAATGAAAAATACATCAGGCATTTGGCAGCCTTGACCCATTTCATCAGTTCCATGCAATCTCCTACCTTCAGACTGCCCTACTCAGTCATGGAAATCAGTCACAAGATTTCCATGATGAAAATTCCAGTCTTCCACTCAGCCTTAGGAAGTGAAATCTCCTTTTCTTTAGCCAGTCTTTCCATTGTTAGATTCTACTGTCCACATATGTCCCTTGATAAGCCCCGCCCTGGTACAGATGCCCTGGTCCCAAAAGGCCAAACTCCCTAACACCAAGAGTTCATTGAATAAGCCACACTTTGAACTTTGATGGTAGATGGCCAAACTCTGGTAGTAGAAGCACCATTTGAATCTGGCAATTGAAAGCCAGAATCTCTGCACTTACTTGCTGCACGTGGCATGTAGTGATTGCCATTTCTACAACATGCATTAAATTATATCTACATTTTTCAATTCATAGGTATCTGAGTCTATTTTAATACAAATAAAATATAGTGAAAATCTTCTACTATTCTAGCACAGTAAATGTGACTTTTAAGTAATATAAAATTTGTGCACTTTGTAGTTAAAAACATATTAATAAGTGTGTTAATTAATGCTTGATACTGACTAGGGAAAAATGGGGGGATATCTCTATCTTACACAGAAGCAACAACAACAAAAAAAAATGACCATACAATTCACACTCTTGTGTCTCATACAGACTTATATTGAAAGTTTAACAGTGTTTGAACATAATCTAATACAGTGATTATTAGTAATCTTTAAAAATACACATAATCAGTAACTTTTCCAGCTTCGAATCCATAACAACAATGAATTATTTTCACATCCTGTGTAACTCCATGGGGATTCCATGGGGAAAGTTCCCATACACAGTAATTTCTCCATGGGTTCCCCACAGTTCATGTCATACAGGATATGAATCTGGTCGATAGTGACAATGAGAACAACAACAAACCACTAAAAACTCATATGTAATTTTTGCTGAACACACTAAAGAGTAACAATTAGAGACCAATATGAAGGGAAAATAAGAAATCAGAAAACGTAAAAATAAGCAGAGGTATTTTTATTCCACTTTTGTACAAGCAAAAGTATATAAATACCAGAATAAAAAGTCCTATCTTATTTAATTGAAAATATTCTATTGATACTAAAAATTATACTGTTAACTGTTAATAGCCAAGAAACTCAAAAGGAAATTTCACATCCAAATGTATGTTGTTAGAAGGAAGGAAAGGATAATATGTAAGATGAGTCAAAAATGTTGATACGAGCTTTAGCTTTCCAAGCTCCTAAACAACTGTATCCCAATATAAGTCCCTGTAATCCATAATTATTCTTCCATATTTGCGACTTTAGCAGTCAATTGTATTCCACTTATCTAATATCATATAATAACATTTTTCTTTTATGTTCTATGCTCTAAGGGCAGGCTTACAGGTGTGTTTTTGTGGACACACCTAGGTATTTCTATTTTTGCTTTAAATAAGATGAAAGTATCTAAAATCTATACAGCTAAATCTAAGAGCCATATTAAAGTTGAAGGGAAGGAAAATGGCTGGTGTTCCTAAATTACTTATTTTCATATGGTAAATACTAATGAAAGAAAAACAAAATAGAGTACTGAAATATCAAACATACCAACAGCAAAAACATCAGGCTTTGACACAATTATTTAATAACAACTGGGTTCTTATTTTGAGAAATGGTCCAGTTATGAATAGCCATTTTTGAATGACCATATTCACTATTCACATCTCAGCCAATTCACAGAAATTACACCAAAACAATAGACCCAAGTTTAATCTCACATGTGACCAGTTGCCAAGAACGGTCCTGAGATACACATAAAAGAAGAGTATGACTCATTTGTTTCTTTATCCAGATGTCTGTTTAATTACAGTATCTTGGTGACCTAATATGGCTAGAGTATATTCATTTGACCATCTCTCACACACTGGCTCAAAATTTGAGATGATTACCTTGTTCTTGGTAACATGGTACCACACTCACTATTAAAACTCAGAAGCAGTCATTTCCAACCCAATGAATCCATCAGAAATGAAAATAAAAGGCAATGGCTGAACTTTGGGTGCTCATCAAAGAAAAGTTGCATGGGGCATCACAAGTACACCAAATCCTTTCCAGCACCTGGCTGTCTACCCAAGGTGATATCCAGAGAACAGCAAGAAAGGTGTGTGAACCAGCTACATCAGAGCTAAAGAGAACCCCTGATATACCCATCCACTATTTCCTCATTTACACTAAGCTCAGGTGGGTAGGTCTTACCTAAATTTTGTTGGTACTTCTTCCACCCCCTGCAGATGATCTGGACATGTTCTCTTTTATTATAACTATAAGAAAATTATGAGAGAAGGGATTGAAATGGATGCTGTTTGCCCCAGGGACACCTGTTTCTCAACAGGTAAGGTATTGCTCTCTTCACTGGACTAGTAAGGCAGGTGTTAAATGTTAGACCAGTACACAATTCCCACCACAGCACATGTTAAATGATACTCTCGAGAACTAAAAAAGTTAAACATGGGGGAAGTAAAGAGGAGGCCCAAGCCCAATACATTCTAATTGAATAAATGTTCAACAATCTTAGAGTATCTACTTTTTGGAGAATAACTGGCTTTATCAGGGAGGATATAACTAAATGTCCATAATGCAAAACCAGCATTCCTTACTCCACAAAAACAAAAGATGAAAATTTTTTTTTGTTTCTCCCTTTCAACATGAAAACTTTTACTCCTCTTAAATATTTTAACAGAGATAATTTTTAATTTGGAAGAATTTAATCACTTTATTTTTAAATATAAACTATCATGAAATCAAAGTAAGTATTCCTAATATGCATGTTTTCAGAATATGTCTTCTAGGACAAAGGCTTTGAAACCCCAAGTATACATTTTCATGATGACCTACCTCAACAAAACTTTATGGATACTACTTTTGTTCCTATACCTAAATTATTCTGACAAAAGAAACTAAAAGTGTCTTTCTTCAAAGCAGATAAAAAGTAAGCATATTACTCCCATTTTTAGACAGGAGAAATTTAAGTAAAGGAAAAGCTTAGTCAAATACATCAAGATAGTAACAACTACAGAAGCTATACTTCCCACTTTGTAATGATTATTCAATACAGGGTGCCCATAAAGTTCATGGGCAATTTTAAGCTGCACACTATTTTAAAGTGCCCATGAACTTTATGGCCACCCTGTACTACAGAACACTTTCACTTCAAAGTGGCCCAAAATAGACTGACTGTGGCCCATCTATTCAACTGTGGGAGATTCAGATTCACTAAGTCAGAGAGAGAAGACTGGTATTGTTGGGGATATTGAGTAAAATGATGTCAGACATAAAAGAGCATCCATTAATCCTGTTGCTATAGCTCTGTAAGTCTTTGATGAACGAGGTCCTACTCTTCTAGATATATTTTTGGCATTTTAAAGCCTTTTTAAAAAAATTTTTGAGGGATTAGTTAAATCAAATAATATGATTTTAGTGAGAAAGGATATGTTATACCCAGGCTCCTGCAAATTCCTGACCTCAAAGGTCTGAACTATTAAATCAACTTAATCAAACTAATATTCGAAATGAAGACATTTTCCTCTCTTACAGGTGAAGAGTGAGAAGGAGAACAAGAAAATTTGAAAGAAGCATTTACAACTTGAATCTATGGAATCAGAAGTCAGAACAGGTGTTACTTTTCCATAAGAGGGAAGAAAGGGAAGGGCCACAAGAGAACTTCTGGGGGAAATGGAAATGTTGTGCATTTTGATCTGGGTGGTCCACGAGTGTAAAAACACGGCCAAAAATTCACTAAGCTGCATTCTTAGACTTATTCATCTTACTGTATGCAAATCATACCTCAGTTTAAAAAGTAAAAGCATCTAAGACAAGTAAGGCTCTGCAAGGCAACCAGAACTCAAGAAAAAGAATCGTGAAAGCAAAATAATTTGAAAACTTTAACCTTTTCCAGTGCCTACTACAGCATTGCAGACAGGATAGATAAACAAATGTATCTTATGACAATTCAGTCAGAACACCCTAGGTGATATTCAGTGAAGGTTAAAAAAAAAAAAAAAAGCTTAAAATCTGCATGATACTATTCTGTTTTTTGAACGGTGTTCTGTTCTGTTCTGCTCAGTAATCTGGTAGCTATGGAGACCAAAAACAGCAAGCAGTTTTCAAACATATCACATGGCACATAAGCAATATTATCAAAATATCAGGCTTGATGATCAAGAAAGGTTGTGTGTCTAACTGATGAAACTGGCCAAACAATATTAAGAGCCACCAGTCCAAGACTCCCACACCGAGTTTCGACTTCCACTGCCAGCTAAATCAAGTAACAGACTAATGTTTCTTTAGTATACAAATATTTCTGTCATACCTAGGCTCCCACTTAACCAAAATTTCATGTCTGAAATAAAACTGGAAGGTCTTTGCCACTTCATCTATTTATATTTCTTGGATGCAATAATTCCAAATTTCTAAAAAGCTAATCAAGAAAAGAACTGAGGATTATTAGCTCTCTTGAAAAGCTACTATTCTACAATAATCATCAGCTATGTACAAACACTCATGCTGATCAACTGAGATCAGAAAGTAAAGGTCAAATTACAAGTTCATAAGAAATAGATTTCCTTAATTCCTTCCCTAACTCCTTTCTCCCCAGTAATGATAGTGCCTTGCCAATGTTTAATGCTCTGGGTCAGCAGGTGAGGTCTCTTTAGAAATTCTTAACTATCATCTTTGCTTATGATGACAACATATTCTGCAGAACCTGTACAGATGCATTGACAATAAAACCAACATTAAATAATTCTCAGATAGGGTGGTTATCAATTCTAGCTGTCTACAACTGCTATTCTGTCTAACCCATTGTGCAGGGCCTCCTCTGCACCAAAGCAATTTTTTCATTGTATAAGTTTTAAGAAAGAAATAACACTGCTGAACTGCTGGACTGCAATGCTAGCCAGCACATCAAGATTGAAGCTACTATGGAAAAAAAATCCATCTTCAAAAATAAAGCTATTTTGCAAAAATACTGGAGGAATAGTGTGCAATGACACTTTCCTCTCTTCAGATGAAAAATGTAAGCCCTTCTTTCCTTTCCAATAAACACTATCATTTCAGATCTTCCCAGTATCTATTCAAGAGTTAAAGCACCATTATTGAGCCCACAACAATAGATCAGTGACAGGTCTGATCCTGGCAATTAACACGTTCTGAGGAGGCTGCCTGAATCCCATCTTTCTACCTCCCTCTTGGAGGCCTGATTTTGACACATTGACATCCCTAGCCCCAAGGATGAATAACCCAGTTAAGGGGAGTCCCTTTCCTGAGACCAATTCCTTTGTAATTAGAGCCAAAACACAAATGTTAATGACCTAAGGCAAAGTGATAAGAACTCCAAGCCAGTGAAACCAGTGACAGTAAGCAGATTTCTAAATAGCAGAGAAGTAGGATCCATTTACTTACATGAAGATTCAGTGCCAAACATGGCTGGCTCCAGAGGCTGCTTTTAAAAAATATTAGAAGAAGAAAAGGAAGAAAAAGCCAGGAGAGCGTGCCTGTGAGATGGAGAGATGAGCTGGCTACACAGCCAGGGTCATGAAGCCAGACAATGCAGCCCAAGCTGTGTCCAGCTGCCAGATTCTCCTCTTACGAGCTTCAGTTTTCTCCCGTGTGATTGAACAGCAAGCTCTCTTACACCACCCAAAAACCGAAGAGCTGCTTTGAAAAATCCACTAGGCAAAGGAAGGCCGACGTGGCTGCTGTGGGATGCAGTGAGGCAAGACTGGGTAGCAGCAGGGGCAGGTCTGGGAGCAGCAGCAACAGCGGATACTGCAATCCCCAGCCCTGCTGTAGCAGTAAGACAATAGCAGGGCTTATGCATACGCTGGTGACGTCAGGGACACTGCACAGACCAACTGCGCGGCTTGAGCCAGAGGCTCCAGGGGAGCAGCGCAATTCAGAGGGGAATTCCTTTGTCACAAAATGCACAAGGCCAAGAGCCACATATATATTCCCTCTCCTGAGGAGCTCTTCATCCTATGAAACCAGGCAGTAAAAAAAGACCTCAAAGAAATTTAAATATTGGCATTACAGCAACTAACCACAAACACAGCTTGCAGATCAGGGCTCTTGGTTTTATGCAGCACGTAGAACTTTCCAAGGAAATGAAGATCAGAAATAAGAGAAATAATCTACCTTTAAAAGTAATTATGGAAGAGTTTACTGTTATTTTCCCTAAGTTCGTGGCAGATTGACAGATCAAGGGTGATACACTCAATCACAAATACATGAAAATATGTACACTATTGCACAAACATCTGGGGCTTACAACTACACACAAATGTAACAGTGAAATAATAGCACAGGTGCTCAGTACGCTACTTGGAGCACAGTGAGCACTCACATGTTAGTGATTACATTATTAGTTATTTTGTGACTATTATTCATATGTGAAAAACACTGCTCTAGTAATACATAATGTATTTATGTATTCACATACGTATATTTCTCCTTTCTTCATTTCGCCTTATGTGAATTTCTGTTATTTCCAAAGTCATTCATTTTAAGACTGTGTGCACACACCTGGGTATACCCGTGTATGAGTGGTCATTTGTGACAACTTATTTCTTCTTAATCTGTCCACACAGAGAAATAATTAAAGAGACCCAGAGTGGTGGCTCAGTCATGTAATCCTAGCACTTTGAAGCCAAGGTAGAAGGATCACTTGGTGCCTGGAGTTCAAGACCAGCCTAAGCAACATAGTGAGACCCCATCTCTATAAAAAAAAAAAAAAAGAAAGAAAGAAATAATTGAAGATATTAGTATTTGTCTCTTGACTGTTATCACTAAACAAATAAAAGTCTTCCTGTATTATCTTATTCTTTGAAATCAATTTTTTAAAAAAAAGTAGAAGTCTATGGGGTGGTGCCTGTGGCTCAAATGAGTAGGGGCGCCAGCCCCATATACCGGAGATGGCAGGTTCAAATCCAGCCCCAGCAAAAAAAAAAAAAAAAAAAAAAAAAAATGTAGAAGTCTATGATCTTTCATTAGAATGCCTATCTAACACAAGCAGTTTTGTTTTAATATTTTAATAATACAGAAATGCACAAAGTAAATATATTAACATATGCATACATATTTAATAACATAATCCCACACTTTTTAAAATCATATATAGTAGGAAGTTCCAGAGTTCAAGTCTCCTCTCCACCCCATTCATCCAAGGTATATACCACTTCCAGCAATTTCCTATGTTTACAAAGATGTCTTTATATAAATATAGTTTTTAAACATTAAATTCTAGTGTACTGTAGAAGTGCAAATTACCATCTAAAAATATCATTGGTAGCTTTTCTGGTCAGTATATGTGGTATCTACCTCATCCTTTTAACTGCTGCATAAAATTCTACTGTATGAATGTACAATTTATTCAAGGTAACTTAATATTTAGCTTATTGAAAATGCTGTACCGTTAAGAACAAAAAGTGATAATGCTGCATAAGATAAAGAAAAACCTTTTGTTGTGGGAAAGAATAACAACAGCTAATATTTACTGCGCATCTACTATGTGGCAGACACTATTCTGGGAATTTTACATGTATTAATTTATTTAATCTTTGTGATAACTCTACTATAAGGTAGAATACCACTATCATCCACATTTGAGAGATGGTTAAACAATTTGCCTAAGTCACACAGGTAGTCAATAATATTCTGGGATTCAAACCCAAAATGTCTGCTTGAAAAGCAGCGTTCTTTACCATGCTACCATAATAGCTCTTGAACAATGAAGAAATAATTGTCAAAACTGTTTTAAGGATTCAAATGAAATGAAGGGAACATTGAAACTGAAAACTATAGGGGGGAAAAATCCTTAGAAGAAAAATATCACCAGAGAAAACTAAAAATGATGTGAAAGATGACTGAAAATTTCGGGAATTAATAAAAATGTATACCTTCTGAGGGTGGCGCCTGTGGCTCAGCGGGTAGGGCGCCAGCCCCATATGCCAAGGGTGGTGAGTTCAAACCCAGCCCCGGCCAAACTGCAACAAAAAAATAGCCGGGCGTTGTGGCAGCGCCTGTAGTCCCAGCTACTCAGGAGGCTGAGACAAGAGAATCACCTAAGCCCAGGAGTTGGAGGTTGCTGTGAGCTGTGTGACGCCACGGCACTCTACCGAGGGCAATAAAGTGAGATTCTGTCTCTACAAAAAAAAAAAAAAAGTATACCTTCAAAAATAATCGGTCAGGTCAACAACTAAGGGGAACATCAATAATGCTGTAGAAATGAAATTGTAGAAAGTGGGAAAGGGCAATACATTTCAAAAGAGGTGAATCTTAAAGCCAAAATATATTAATATTACCTTACATAAATCTATTTAAAATTGTATAGGGGATGTTATATATGAACAGTCACTAAAATGGTGAACAAATGTGCCCATCACAAAGGCAAGAAGGGAAGTAGAATGATAAAATGGTCCCTGTGTGCAATAACTACTTTGCCAACTCATTACATGCTCCTTTTTTAAACACATAGCTGGAGGGGTGTGTGTATGTGTGTGTGTGTGTGTAAATATTAATACATTTTTCTGAGGGCCTGTATTTATTTCTTGGCACAGACTTCCAAGAATAAGTTACAAGCACCAACACTTTTCAAGAAGGATACTTTTTGGATTGTAACAGGATAGCATGTTAAAAACATTAGGCATCTCGCTTGGCAGCAAAATTGCACACAAATCTCATCCTCTGACTCCTATGAAGGGGTCTGTGATCTGGTGGCCTGAGGTGCTTCTAAAAACTTTAGAAGGCTTGGAGCCACATCCCTGAAGACCAATTCCAAAAGTTTAGTTTGCTCCATTTCTGTCCCCTAGTCAGCTCAGAGAATCAACACAATTTTTTGTGTGTTGCCTAAAGAAAATGTAATGAAGGAAAATAAAGGAAGAATAAAACTGAGCTAATGATCCTCACTGTCCCTTGCCCCCAAAATCATACAATACATTCTAAAACCAAAGTGATCTTTGGATTACCCATTCCCTCTAATTATTCATACATGGGCTAAAAGAAATAGTTAATTTCAAGATAATATAAATCAGCAATGAAAATTTACATTCAAATTAATTTGTACCCTTTCTCCCCCAAAGAAAAAAGAAAAAAGAAGAAGAATAATCATTATACTGCAATGCTATTGTTAAGGAAAGATGCATGAAAATCTTAAAGTAAGTCATAGTCAGTTGTAAAGGAACCCCTATTTGTGCATTCCCTCCACAATTATTTCCTAGAAGCTTACTGTTCTACATTCTAGAGGTACAGCTAGGAACAAACTCCCTCCCCTATGGAGTTTATAATCTATAATGGGTGAGACAGAAAAACAAACACACAAGATGCGTCATGTCATGGGATGTATTAAAAAGAAAGACAAAGAGGAAGTAAAGGATAAAGAGTAATTGAATGGGAAAGTTATTTTAGGCGAAACTGTCAGGAAAGGCTACTCTAAAAAGTCGACATTTCAATGGAGACCTGAAAAAAATTTCAAGGATAACATGGAAGGAAGAATACTCCATGCAAAGTCCTTGAATAAAAGTGCTTTTGGCTCCTTAAATTTTTTTTTTATAATAAATCTATTCTGTGATCATCAACAGTTTCTAGTAAGATGTCCCCTTTAAGGCTATGATAATGACATCAGAACAAAGAGATTGGGCTGAATGAATTGTGCTTACAGCAAATAAATTCTAATTCAAAACATAAAAATCACTGTGCCATAAACTGAATTATTCTCTTCAAGGTTTAATGGATCAAATATACTTATATTTGCAAATGTGTAGATGTTTATAGAAATCACTAGAGAAGTGAACATTCAAAATAGCTTCCTACCACATCAGACAGCTAATTTTATTAAGGTATTCATTAATAGGGTAAGAACGTAAATCACATTTTTCAGCACACACAATGAAATTTGAAAGTGTCCTACCTGTGAGTTTCTCTAACACCACCTTCTCTGTTTATATTAAAGTTTTTAATGTCCACTTTAGCATATTAAAGTTGTGTTACATACAATATCAATTATACATATATAAAGTATTACTTTAAAACAGAGAAATGTTTTAATGCCAATATACAAACTATAAAAAAAAAAAAGAATTAATCAATGATTATGTTCGGGGGGGGGCACATATTTATAACTCAAAGTGTACTAAGGCCAGGCACAGTGGCTCATGCCTATAATCCTATCGCTTTGGGAGGCTGAGGTAGAAGGATGGTTTGAAGTCAGGAGTTCAAGACCAGACTGAGCAAGAGCAAGACCCCTGTCCATATAAAAAACTAGAAAAATTGGCCTGGCCTGGTGGCACACGCCTGTAGTCCCAGCTACTTGGGAGGCTGAGGCAGGAAGACTGTTTGAGCCCAGGAGTCTGAGGTTGCAGTGAGATGCAACCTCTGATGATGCCACTGTACTCTAGCTCAAGATGACAGAATGAGACCCTATATGTAAAAAAATAAAATAAAATAAAATGTTTTCATAGTAAAGCTCTCAGCTAAAATTTTACAAATTTGATTTATTTGCATATGGCTATAAAGGACGTTACTTCTTGCTTCAACATCATACCACTCATAGAATTAACTTTCTAGAAGACAGGAACATTTTAATTTATAACCTTTGAATAAAAATTCTAATATATTTGATCTTATGAGGAAAAGAAAATCAAAACACACATACACACATGCAGGTATAAACACTTTAAAGAAACCCTAAGATAAAAAAAAATTAAAGATTTACAGAACAAATCTTTAGGGGGCAGTGAACTACTTTAAAAATGTTTTCTCTTCAAAAAGTATTCACAACAGAAGCCCTTTAAATAGCAAGCATTTTTTTTGTAGTTTTTGGCTGGGGCCGGGTTTGAACCCACACCATCTCCGGTATATGGGGCCAGCGCCCTACTCCTTCTATCCTCAGGTGCCACCCTAAATAGCAAGCATTTTACATTATCAATTTCACAAAAATTATATTTGCATAATTAGCTGTCTTGCCAAAGGTCCATCTACTGGTCTAAAGGGATCATTAATAAATACTATGTAAGCAAAGTCCAATCTGATGCAAAATTGGATTTTGATTACACTGGCTATAGAAGGTATAAGGTATTTTATTACACTGGGTACAAAAGGTCTCTGCGCTAGAGCAAAACTCTCCTAAAAACCTTTGGAACTAAAGGAACTTCTTCAGTTTAAAAGCAGTCTGTCAGCAATGTCACTATTACCCAAAAGTTCGAATTTAGGATGCTTTAATTCTGAATTGGTTATATAGATTTTGGGCAAAGACTTATGTCCTTACCTCCTCTCTGCTTCACTTCCCATCCATGCCTTCACCCCATCCCATCTAAGGGAATCTTCCACTTACTCAATAAGCAACCACCACCCATGATTCCCAAACCCATACCACTTACCATTTGGTGAAACCTAGAAATTGAGAACACAGCTATACAGTTTAAAAACGAAGAGGCTAATTATCCATCAAAAAAATCTGAACACATTTATACTCATAAAATTTAGAGTAAAAACTGAAATTCTCCAATTCACTTCATTATGTTAACACCACCTAAAAAATAGCGCCACACGCAGGCACAAAATCACCACCACAATGCCAAAAATATTTAACAGAAACCAGAAACTCTAGGTAGACTGTATAATTATATTCCCTATGTGGCATAATCTGAACTCAGATGTTTGTACTTTAAATCTCTGGGGCCCAGAGGGGAGAAATGTAGATTAATTATGGATTGTAATTTATTTTAAGTGTGCTTGAGAATGACCCAACAGAAACAGGAGACACAACAAGGGCATGTCTGAGAAATTCCCTTAAGTGCTCAGCCTTAATCACAACTTACACACAACAAATTCATACATACTCAGGAATAAACTGATACATAACACTTTTAAAAGTACACATACATAATTTTTAAAGTATAAATTCAAAATATTTTTTAATTAATTCTATATGACTAAAAAATATTCAAAATTTAATTTTACCTGTATAATCCATAATGAAGCAGTAAGCAGGAAACCGAGTGTTTTCCAAAGTACAGCTCTAACAGCCACAGAATGAAACAGCTCCCTGGTCTGGCAAACCACTTCTGGGGAAGCCTCCGGCCACGTGACATGAAGCACACCCACACTTCTGCTTATCTTGACTCAAGCTGCAACAGCAACAGCTAGGGCTCTGCTCTCCCTGGCCTGTTCTTTTAAGTTGTCCTTTGAAAAGTCACTCTTAGAAAACACCGTTATTTCTTCCCATTTCATTCCTCTGTTAATATTCTGTTAAAACTAGGGAGAAAAATTTTCTATGTCTCTAAGAAAAGAACACAAGACATCCATATTTCATCCTAGCACTCAATAATACAAAGCCATATAACCCAAAAAAGGTCAGTGGCCAAATTTTTATCATCATTTTACCATTATGTTCATTCATTTCACAGTACATATGCACACTGGATCCATTTGAAATACATTTGATTAATTTGAAGACAAACCTAATAAAAGTAATGAATGAACAATTCTTTAAAGTATATTTAAGACCAACTCATTTATCCAAGTCCTAAAATAGATATCAGATG
This sequence comes from Loris lydekkerianus, assembly GCA_963574355.1. NCBI lineage: Eukaryota > Metazoa > Chordata > Mammalia > Primates > Lorisidae > Loris > Loris lydekkerianus. The sequence goes on from CAUYPK010070319.1 coordinate 20,142, forward strand.
GAAAGGACATATGGTCATCACTGAGACATACTCCATCTGATGTCATCTGTAATGTCAAGGTACTACATACCCTGAGCCATCTCTCTCATTGCTGATTGTTTTATTTTATTTTATTTTTGAGACAGAGTCTTGGCCTCCCAGAGTGCTAGGATTACAGGCGTGAGCACCATGCCCAGCCGGACTGCCAATTGTTTAACTTGAGTATGTCCTAGTTGACACTTTAAATAAACTTTTAGCCATGGCTACTTCATCTTGATACAATTCTGTACCTTGCCAAAAAATGTAAACAAATAAATAACTTTTAAAAATTTGTTATCAGTTTTCATTTTCTGTTTCAAGCAACTGGTTCAACAATTTCCAATGTACAGTTATATTAAATACTGTTCTTACACACACACACACACACACACACACACAAAGTTGCAGCTACTTTGAAGCACAAGTACTGGTTGCTTAGAATATTTTTAGAGTAATCAGTCAGTTTTGTTAGTTTTGTTTTGCTTTTGTTACTTTCCTTTCCTTGATAAGAAATTATCAAGTTGGCCCGGCACCTGTGGCTCAAGCACCTAAGGTGCCAGCCACATACACCTGAGCTGGCCAGTTCAAATGCAGCTGGGCCCGCCAAACAACGATGGCTACAACCAAAAAAATAGCCAAGCATTGTGGCGGGCGCCTGTAGTCCCAGCTACTTGGGAGGCTGAGGCAAGAGAATCGCTTGAGCCTAAGAGTTGGAGGTTGCTGTGAGCTGTGATGCCATGGCACTCTACCCAGGGTGACAGCTTGAGGCTCTGTCTCAAAAAAAAAAAAAAAAAAAAGAAATTATCAAGTTAACAGTACTATAAAATATGATTTCTAATTTTCAATACATTATCATAAGTTATAGTACACAAATCTACAAGTCTGGACTCGGTGTTATCATCTAACAACTCAGTGTTATCATATAACAAATCTCTCAATTATTTTATAAAAGAAAATGAGAAAGCAGCACTTGACCCAGTCATCTCGTCAATAGTTCACTACCACGTTAGCAGAGCTCATCACGCCACAATTCTGCTAACAGTCAATGCTGTTAACTCTCCTCAACCTCCTCTGTCACTGTTGCTAAAATAGCCCATCTCACTTCTCAGGACTTAATTCTCTTTATCTTAATCTAGCATACAGATTGGGGGATTTTCCATGACCTTTAACAATTTGATATTGTTTCTTTCTGGTAATTAAGATATACAAATGGTTGAAATGTTAATGGCATAATTGTTTTAAAACAGTAAGCTCAAAATACTTGATGATGACTACCTTAATTTCCACAAAACTTACAAGTGTGTGGCAATACTGATTGCCACTTATCGGATATCACATGAGGTGACATTTTATGCCTTTCACAATTTAGTACTATTAGCATGAATTTTTAAAGTTCTTATCAAATTATTTGAGTACCATTATTTTAAGAGTGGTTTAATTTTTATGTTTTATAATCCTTGTTTAAGTCACAGATATTTTAAGAAAATGCATTTTATTAACAGAATGAAAACATAATGAAAAATCTACACTAGAAAATACAAGACAGATGGATCAATGGGTAAGCAGGTATAAAACTTACAACCTACTCACAGTTAAGTAATTTGCTACACCTCAGAAATCTAGCAGAGTGGTAAAAGCCAGGTTTAACAGAGAGAGAACCCAGGCTTAGCGAAGATTCAAGTTCCATCCTTGCTCCTTACTAGTTGGATGATCTTAAGCAAGTTTTAAAATTTCTCTGAGCTTTGGTTTGCTCATAAATTGACAAAAGGCCTAGATCAACGCTTGGGACATAACACAGCAAATGGGCAAATAGAACTTTGTGTGTACCGGGCATTGTTCTAATTCATGAATTAACTTATTTAACCCTTATGATGCTGGCCATGGTGGCTCATGCCTGTAATCTCAGCACTGTGGGAGGCAGAAGCAGGAGGATCACTTGAGACCAAGACTTGAAGGCCAGCTTGGGCAATAGAGAGAGACCCTGTCTTTACCAAAAAAAAAAAAAAAAAAAAAAAATCTTAAAAATTGGCCAGGCATGGAGGCCAGTATTGTATAGATGAGGAAATTGAGGCATGGAAGACAAATAGCTTAAGTTGCTTATGGTCACACACTATAATTAGAAGAGCAAGAATTCAACTGGAGTCCCAGAGTCCTTGTGCTTAACCACTATACTGAACTGCCTCTGTAGAGTAGGTGAGTGGTAAAGGGAAGTTAAAAAAAAGAAAGAAAGAAAGAAAGAAACAAAGAAAGAAAGAAAGAAAGAAAGAAAGAAAGAAAGAAAGAAAGAAAGAAAGAAAGAAAGATCACTTCAAAAAACTAGGTTCACTTTTTCCAATGAAACCAAACCTACAGTTGGCCAGATATTTCAATTCAGAGTTTATAAAAATTCTCTTGTTATTTATAGTATTCTATGTTCAATTCCACCATATAGAATAATTAAGCAGAGAGGCAGAATGAAAGGGATCATGTTTAAAGCCAGTATGATAGATTAACATGAGAATTGCATTAGCCAGTTAAGCTGAAATCAGTACTCGAGTGCAGAAAGCTATAACCATAAAAAGATCGGTAGTATCCACTGCACACCCAGCAACCACCAAGTCCCTCTCTACTTCTCAGTTTTCCAGATGTCACAGTACACACTCCTGCCTGGACTCCATACAGACCCAGAGCAAGTTCATCTCAAAGCTCACTCAAGCCTTCAACCTAGCTCCTCAAGAATTTTCTCTATCTCCATCTCACCGTCAGCAAATGAGAAACTGGTGTGCCTAGATGCTCCCTCCAAAATCACATCACAGTCCTCCCCAAAATCTGTATCAACACACCTAAATCAGAAGTTCTCCCGTTGCCTGTTCTATCCTACGTGCCAGGGACCACTTCCTGGGGCAGCAGTAAGGTGGACTTACTGTACTCTGCACCCCTGAGCCCCATCCCAGATTCCTGATACAACTTAACCCTTCATGATCCATACTAGAAAAGGCATCATCACTGAATCAAGAGATCTGGGGTCTCACCAACCCCACTACTCATTCCTTCCCTGGGATGAGAAAAGTCCTACAATCCTGGGCGGTGCCTGTGGCTCAAACAAGTAGGGCGCTGGCCTCATATGCCAGATGTGGTGGGTTCAAACCCAACCCCGGCCAGAAACTGCAAAAAAAAAAAAAAAAAGTCCTACAACCCTCATAGGTGGCTATTCCCTCACTGGTACAATGAAGAGGTTGGACTGGATAATACCTAAAATACAGTCCAACTCTAATAATCTAGGATTCTACTTCAAACCAACTAGAGTTGGATAAGAAAACTCCATACTCCTGCTAAGTGTTTCTCCTCTTGTAGCCCCCCACACCACTCCCTCTTCTATCCTGCTAGGGCTTTGGGAGCAGCCCCTCCTCAAGGGAGCCAGGAAGCACTGTCTTGGTCCAGAGCAGTACATCACATGCTGAAGCTCCTGTGGAGCCTCCTGCTGCTCACAAGCACACGCTCCCATCTAGATAGGGCCCCAGTCATCAACCTGGAGGTGAGTAGACAACACACACCACTCACAAAATAACTGTTGAGAGCCTGCCTACCAGACAGTTCATGGTCTGGTAAAGAAAGGCACACCTCTTAGGACAATGCAGCCTCGGTGCCAGCAATAAAACTTCTAAAGGAGACTCCTCTTTCCAAGACTTGGCTGAGACAGCTAAACAGAGAGAGCTGAGTTTTCTGTAGAAGATAGCTCAAGGGCTCTCCTCTCTTTTCCTTTTATTTATTTATTAATTTATTTTTTGAGACA